>JAFELO010001098.1:153806-203989 GCA_017140195.1 Eumaeus atala | reverse complement strand
TGAGATATTGTTGTTCCTACATTATTACCTAATCCATGAATGTGCTTTTCTCTCGCATAACATAAATATCCATTACGTGATGGATCCGACACCGACGTGTTATCACCCGTAGTAGTTCCTGAAGACAGTGATGGGAGGCGTTCTGCAAATCATTGCAAGGCGATCAATAATCAAGAGATGTACACTATCGTGTTCTCTCAGTAGCTATAAGATGTGTACGTGGTTCATTATACTACCTTCTGTAAGGCGGTTTGCCGAATCTGACTATCGTGTGTGAATGATGATTATGAATGAATGATAAACCATAGATTGCGACTAAGAAGAAATAAGTGGCTCAAGGTTTTTTTTTGTTAAAATATCTTTTAGCATGGTTGACTTGGAGAGTAAACCGGTAAGTGCGTGACGAGACTATGAAGAAAACAAGACCATCGGAAGCTGAGTGGAAGTTATATATGGATGAAGATAGACAAAGACAGCGCATGTGTTTAATAATGCAAGGGCGGGAGAGAAGTGTTCTGTGATAGTCAGTGCATGTAATAAATTTAGTTAGTATTAAGTTTTACTCCAGTCGTATGATCTAAAGCGCGCACGTATTCTTATATCTTAAGAAGGCAAACGAGCATAATTGTCGGACGTGTTGACCTCTTTCTCTCCTATCTTCCAATGTGTCACCAAAGATAACGCACACCGTACAGATACGACATTATGCTGCCATTTGCTTCAGTATTGCATGAGCGAGAGTCACCTCCACGGTCGTGCGGTATCAATTCGGTAACAAAGCAGCATGATACCACCTCTAGCATGATATCTCTGGCTCTCGGATATGCCTACTAAAAGAGGATGGTCTTCAGACTGCAATAAAAATAACTGATACACGAAACTGCCGTATCCTGGCCGTGCACCCTAATATATTGTTTCAAGTTGATGGTGCTAATACATGCTTAAGTATTTCAGAGAAACTGTGCGTTTGCGAGCAGAGTGTGTCTTCGAGGACTTTCCAAAAATTATTGAAACGGGAGATGATGACTGGAGAAGTTCTTGTAATTACAATACTAAACTGTAAAGACTAAGTGGGGCTATGATAGTTAGATTTGGCTCCCTGCCATGGTTCGAGCCTTGTCGTGGAGGTGGGGCTCAGTAGCTACTGTAGAACTGAGGGGCCTGCTCTTTGTACCCCACTTATAGGAAGTGGGAACTAAAGAGTAGAGAGAGGAGGAGGCGCGCTTTTTCGAACGGGGCCAGGGTCGAGGATGGGAACCTGACCCCATTGCACTGTTCCAAGGTTGGTGGAGTTGTCCTGTGGTGAGGGCAAAACTTCGGTAGAGGAAGCGTCGGGTCCATAGGGTATTGACTAAATATCGAGTTGGCCTGATGATTTGATGTTCTGGAGCCCCTCAGCAAAGGCAGAGCTGATGGATCTAGCGGTGGTTTTTGTGGGTATTCGGCACTACAATGTGCACCACCCGGTGAAGGCTCGTACATTCTTGGCATTTGGGTAGTGTTGACAATTTTTAGACTTAAAGTCTTTCAAAATCTGTCCAATATAATATTCAGCCTGGAGCCAGAAACTCTCGTGAATAAATGATATCTAGTGGCGTATAAGTACGAGGGTGGATCTAAAAGTTCTAAGCCCGACCAAGAAAATGAAAGAAAAGTGGATCTAAATTTATTTTTCTTTTTCGACATAGTCTCCATCTGGTTCAACACACTTCTTCCACCTGACCTGTAACTTGTTTATCCCCTCGAAAAAAAAAGATTCCCAAAGGACGGCGAAATAATCGTTTACTGCGACTATCACCTCATCTTTGGTCGAAAATTTCGAGCCAACCAAATGTTATTTTAAATTTGGAAATAAATGATAATCCTAGGGGGCCAAATCCGGCGAATAAGGTGGGTGGGGCAGCAATTCGCAGCCACAATCATGGATTACAGACATTGTTTCAACCGAAGTGTGAACACGTGCATTGTCTTGATGAAACAAAACTTTCCTACGCAACATTCCCGGCCTTTTTCTTTTATTTCTTCCCGGAGTCTTCGTAAGAGGTTACAATAATAACTAGAATTTATAGTTCGGTAAATAATCTACAAAAATAATGCCCTTCGCATCCCAAAAAACAGAAGCCATGAATTTGTTAGTCGACAAAAGGACCTTAGCCTTTTTCGGTGTAGGACCGCGCTTAAACTCAGATACCCACATCTTGACACTGGAATACGATGGAGCAGACTCCTGGGGGAGTGCTCACCATATCTTGATGGATGTCTTTTGGTGATAGGCCTTTTTTATTGAGGTGCTTAATGACTTTTCAATAATGGAGAAAATTTAACACCGTGCGTGTTAAATTTTCTCCATTATTGAAAATTGCCTCAGATTGCTTCAAACAAATAATCAGAGAAAATTTATATTGATACTGCACAATATAAATTTTCTTAAATCTTTCGGAATGAAGCGCACAATAAATTAATATGACACATGCTAACAAATGACGGTAGATTCAAGAAGATGTCATAGCTCCGTGTAGGTTAGGCCACGAACTTTTAGATCCACCCTCGTAATTAACACCTATTAATTTAATAACATTTGATTTGCTTATGATAAGTTATTGATAAATTGCAATTATTATGTAAGCCGGCTACATGAACAATTGGCAAGCCCATCATAAGGGATCGGACTTTTCCGGTTAGAGGTTTATTTGTGGTACACTAAGGCATCCTGACACCTGGTATAAAAATACACTACATAATTAGTCTCTAAGGCAGACCCATTAGGCGGGAAGGGTTACATCACTACGTATCATACGTAAATTGTATTATTCATAAGCCCTTTGAAATTATTATACATATGCAAATTAGGTATTATGAAGCCTGTACACGTGGACGAGGCATACAAACTATTTCTATAGAACGAGCTTACTATGTTAATGTTGATCGCTCTGCAAACACCAACTTTCATATTTCCATTAATGTGGGAGAAGCTTTCTATGTGTATTCATAAGGGGAGTATGGATAGCGGAGAGCAAACAAATCACATATTAATGGGACTTAGCAACAAAAATCCTGGGATGGAATTTCAATGTTTGTTTAATACGAGATTGCTTAGCTATTTTCTTGTATAATAATATCAGTGATGTTATGACTATTTTTTATCATACACTACTTATTACAATAAAACTACTTTTACGTATCTTATGATTTACTTAATTTTCTAATCAACCCAACATTTCAGAAGCTTTACAGCTACCATTGTCAGTCCACCCGTGACCATGGTTGCCGTAAAGCTTCTGAACTTTGTGCTAGTTAAATAATTAAATAAACCGAGATAAAATCCGAAAAGTAGTTTTATTGTAATAAGTAACATTAGCGTAAAGTTAAGACATCAATACACTACTTATATTCAAACGAGGCCGTATTCGAATGACAGTTAAGTATGAAGTCAATATTGTATTTTTGTGAATCAATGCATAATACATATTAAGTTCTTACGAACTTCTTCGGTAGCTAATTTATCAAATTTAAACTAACAACAAGACGTGTTCTCAAGATACTTTCGAGAAAGTTGGTATTTAATATCAGCTACAATATTATCTTCTTTGACGCGAGCTATAATTGATTTTAGTGTTTGTCTTATCGAAGAAAATCTACAGTAATAATTAGGTTTGTGCTCCTGAGTGCTGGAAGGTAGGTTTTATGTGGTAAAACAATGAAAACACGCCTTTACGGTCAGCCAATTGCTCTCAGTAGAGGCTGATGGTGTATAAAGCTTGTGGCACATAAAAGTACGTCACGACTCGCGCGCGGTTCTCGTGGTTAACATAACGCGCGGCGGCTTGATTTAAGCGCGTTGGTAAATCGCGTAAGGTACTGAAGTTATCTCCTATAACTCCACTAACATCATCGTTCCGACTATTTGGTCTTGAACGTGTGTGTTGTTGTCTGTCGTGATGTGGTGGCTGTGGATTGAATCGTTTCGTCCGCGTCCGAATCCCTCGAAGGTGATGTAGTGTACCTGCAGTCAGCAAAAGCAACGGCGCCTTTATCTTTCCTCTGAAATGGAGCTGATGCGCGATGCCACCTCCACTGAGAATTGCATTTGCATAGTTTTAATATTTGCGTATGTTATATACTTATAATGAATGATATTTTCATCTATTGTTGTATTATGTCGTCTCTTTTCAGGTTTGAGAGTCCCACCAATCTTCATTATATTGTCTATAGAAAAAATAAAACTGTATGACATCACCATTTTCAGAATTTATGAATCTTAATATATAGTAATATTGTAAAGAAGAAGCATATGATTGTTTGTTTATTTGTTAGTTTCCATTGAATAAGCTTAGTAACTACTAAACTACCGTACCGTAAAACGTAAATTAGATTTCTTCATTATCGCTGATGAACATAGTATATAAATACCATTTATTGTAACGTTAATGACCTTTGTATTCGTAATCGAAGCCATGGGTATAAAAATACAAAGTAAATCCTGCAGAAACGATTGACAGCTAGCTGTCCCGACAGACATTGTTCGACCCTAAATTCAATTATTTGTCATGTAAAATGTAATGATTACGAGGCTCCAATTAAAATTTATACTATTTGTATTTTTGTAAAGTAGTGAATACTGACCATATTTTATGAATTATTCTTGTGAAGCCGTGATTACTACTAGGATATGGTATACATTTTATCTTTTAGTGTAATATGACTATCACGTTTTTACAGACATAACATACACTAGTAACATAATATCGCCTACAGCTCGATGTAATATAGTATTCCGACACATTAAAAATCGAACTCGACAATATCATGTGAGCCCTTCAGTAAAAATAGTGTAAGGAACGCCACCGACGGAATATTTCTCAGCCCATAAAACACAAAGTACTCTCGGATCTGTAATAACGCGTCTGTACTCCGCCTAATGTACCATTATATTGCCGCTACAACTCCCGATTGAGCTTGGATGATGTCAGCGTGACACATTACCAAACGCATACACGAGTGTGAATTTTTATTACAACGTCGAAAAATAAGTTCCAATTTATTTCCATGTTTATAATACTTTTGAGAGGAAATATTTTTATTGCAATATAAAATTTTGTTTTCTTTTCAAAAGAAAGGCGCCTGCGAAATTGTTTGTTAATCAGTTGCTTTTTATGCTTTAACATTGTATTGATTTGCCACTAGGTGTCGCCGAGCACCCAACCACTCGGGTAGATCATTTAAGATGCAGCGTCACGTAGAGGGGGCGATCTCGGCGTCGTCGGGGCGCGCAGGGCTGCCTGCATGCGTCTAATTAGCATTATAAATGTATTCCTCTGTATCGTTCGCCCGCGAATTCCTTCGTGTTTGTTCCTCATGTGGTAAAGTAACAATGTCTCGCTCACAGGACACTTTTTAGGATTTTCTGTTACCAAAAGGGCAAAAAGCGGAACCCGTATAGTTTCGTCAGTCCGTCTACCCAGCCGTCTTTCCTCCCGTCTGCCCGCCTGCATGTCCGTCCGTCTGTCCATCGCTATGTCACAGACGTTTTAAACGGAGATAAAGGAAACTGTATGTTTGAAATTTGGAGGGTATTTTGTTCATCGTTACAAAATGATGTATAATGTTTTTTTTTTAAATCATTGGTATTGATATCACATAGATTCAATTGAGGAAGGAAAAAAAATTGAGTGGATATTGCCTCCTTCTATTTTAGTGTATATTCTAGTACCGCCGGGTATCATTGAAAAGGTTTTCTAAATGGTATGGAGGTTTCTAAGAACATGTCTTTTAGTTAGTACTCGATCTTGGCCGGTTTTTTAGTATCAGGGATGCAAACGGGAGCTCGGATCCTTTTATGACTAACGACGTCCGCATAAATGGGCCACTGGAAACTCGCAAATCGTAGGAAATGCGACAGCGTAACAGTAGCTGTGATGTGTTATGAGAGTGAGGTACGTCCTCGGTCGCGCCAGCAGCATGACACTGCATCTCACTATAGCTCCAGTGGAGCACCTGACGCACTGACTGACGCACGAGCCACTGGAAATTATGTGAGCTGATACTGATCGTTGATATGAAATATCACCATCATTATCATCAGTCTGTGTCAGTCCACGCTGTAACAAAAACACCTACTTCAACAAACGCTCGAAATAAAGATATAATGAAAAATGAACCATCACCTAGAGCCCTGACCAGTATAAGTGAAAGTACCCTCACTTTGTTCTCGTGGCGACATAGCTAATAAAAGCAGTAGTCATTATTATAACCGATGTTTGCCCGGGACTGTTTGCCAGAGAACACTTGCCCTGTAATAAATTGTTTTAGCTAAGAAGTAACTGGGATAAAGTAATGAAAATAGAATGGTATTGATATATAAATTGTTACCATGTTTTCTTAGTTCATGACGTTTTTAATTCACACGTAAGAAAATCGGTAAGTACCAATTTAAATAAACGTGTGAATTTAATAGTAAAAAAGGTGCTAAAAAGTATTATTTTAGCACTGAAAGAAAACGATAATAAAGACGATACTTTTAAGTCAGTATATTTATTATACAAGGTATTACCTACCATTACGAATTGATTATAAGATTGCTATTTTATCGTCTAAATTTATTTTTAAGTCAGTTATACATAGTGATGCTATTACCTACCATTATAAATAGATTATAAACATGTTATTTCATCGTCTAAACGTACTTTTAAGTAATTTAAACAAAGTGACTCCATTACAAATAGATCACACATCAACAAGATCATCAAAAACACCCTTCAGGAGGGGGGATACTTCAATTTCCGATAGGAAATAATAAATATCACCGGCGTTGACAAATCTCTCGGCGTGCTTACTCGCTGTCACTTGTCAATTGATTGCTCTATTCGGCAAGATTAAACGCGGGAAAAAATTGTCTAAGAGATGACTTGGAAAAGTTGGCAAAAACATTATATTTATAAATACGTAACTCTACTAGAAAACTCAGGTTTTTTTTTTTTATTTGTACTCCGACGTTAGGTTAACCATACTCAATCGCCAGTGGGTGCTCCAATAATGGGACGCAAGAAGTTTGATAGGTATTACGTTAAAATATATTCACACTTGTTTTTATTCTCTCTGGGATGGGAAACATTTGAATCAATAAAGTAATTAATATTACAAATCTTGAACCCTCTGTATAAGCAGTCACATCATTAAGTGTAAAAATAAAAATATAAAATGATGGGAATAAAGGATGCTCATCAGGGCAGCAGACGAAGAGTACAGATTTCCACCGCTGGTTGTTACGGTCATAGGCTGCTGAAGGGGTCAGCTGTGTATTCTATAGATTTATATCGTCTCTATACATAAATAGTGTAGAATAATACAAAATAAGAATTGAAATGAATACATTTAAATGTAAGAGGTGAGCTCCTACATTTAAATGTATTCATTTCAATTCTTATTTTGTATTATTTACACATTGAAATGTCATTATAGTAAATTTAGACTTATTGCTGTATCTATTTGCTATTTATAATATCCATTAGCGCATACTAAGTTGTGCGCACCTCACTTGGTTCAAAACCCGAGCCCACAACGATAAAGCCGTCGTAGTTTACATTCATTTGTCACAACAAAATTATGTTCCAATTGTACCAAATGTTATACGGTCGCGGGATCAGTCATAACATTGTCTGGAAATTGCGTAGAATACGCTGCAGAAATTTTTAATCTTCCTGGAAACTTTCAAACTCTCATATTTAATTATCACTTGGAATATATATGTTTCCTTTGGCAAGTTTACATTCATGCTAGAAGCCTGTAACCCACAATCCACGAAACTTAAACAAATATTTTGTTGAAAGACATGTTACCTACACTGTTCTGGATCTCGCTCAAATATTACAAGACAGTTCCAATACAAAGTTGCGCGCTATCAAAACTTGCCCCAAACACTGTTACATGGTTTTTTAGCTATCGTTATATGTGTTAGATGTAATACAAAGGCAAGACGTTATCTGTGATTTATGATATAACATTTTTGGATGCTTCAATACATAAAAGTAAGTTTTGTAATATGTCTTGCATTATTATAATTAAATAAGAAGTTCAGGACAGTAGAATTAGTTATGGAAAGTTGTAGTGCCATGCTGTGTTGCATTTCAGCCGAAATGAGCTGGCACGACCAGTAAGATACCTCGTGCTCACACAATACCGCTGTAATTTGACAATTGCGGTGTCACGTTTCGTGAGGTTTGTGAGTTGCTGGTGGCCCATTGGGGACACGGGGCAAAGGGGTTAAAGGTTTCAAATCGAATTTAGTTTCCATTTCATTAGAATTATGTTCCAGCTTTTACACACGGATTTCACTCATCTCACTTTTTTAGTTTACAGTCATATGAACAATGCATGCCCTCCAAGGTAAAAGGCTCCAACAACAGAAAATACAATACGAGTTATGTCTATAATTTTTCAAAAGGATACTAATTCTTAGTGATGAATGAAACTAATTCGAGAATTTAAAACACCAGTTTCCATGAACTCAAGAAAGATTGATTGCATTTTTCACTATCTCCCGCGCACAAGTAGACACAATTGGAATAAAATTGGAACAAAAAATAAAAGTTCCATTAAACCCGTCAGATGAAATTCTATAATCGATTAATCTGCAATCTCCTTACATAAGAGGATAAGTCTGATTAAAAATAAATCCCACGGGATACCCAATTTCAATTAGCATCACATCGAATGCGTGTGTCTGGATTAAATATAACGAATTACTCTATACCTTTTAATGCCTCGATTTAAAAGTCAGTCCATTTTGAAATTGGATTGAGGATCTTGGGGTCCTTCATTAAACTGTTTGATGTCGTTAATCTGTGTGTACTTCAATTTGATTTTAGAATTGATCTGGTAAATTCATTTGATGATATGAATGGGAGTTATTGACGTCTTTTTATTATAATATCGTTATTGATAAAAAGTGTGAGTTTATTCTAACGCGTCTTACTCTGCGTATAATAGTTTACATCAGATATATTTTTTTGAATTAAAATTGAATGTTTGAGGGGTAATTAAAAAAATGATCGTTTAAATTGAAGTTCGGGTCTTTAACTATCAATAGGCGTACCAAATTCCATCCAAATTGGTGCAGCAGCTGTTTAGCTATAAGAACCTCTGAGACAGACAAACATAAAAACAGACTTACGCATCTATAGTAATAGTATGTACATACAAATTTATACGTAGTTCTTTTAAAAAATGAAAACGCGCGAGGCAACAGTCAACTTTAGGGCAGTGGTAATCCCTTATCGATTTTATATGACATGTACTCCACGCAAACATGTGTACTGTCTTCTCGTGTGGTTTTCCTTCAAAAGTCCAGGAATCGACCCGGATAACTGGAACCTGCTCAATGTAAAAAATAGTATAGGCCTATATTTTATATTTCTATATTTGCACTCTTTTAATATCAAATTATACAATTGATGTCACAAACTGTAAATTTAGACTTACCTGTGCAAACGGAAGCCTTTCATCAATATAGTTTAGGCGACCGGAGCCAATTTGCATTAATTTCTATGAAATGTTCTACAAAGGCCCTCAGTAAATCAGAGTTAGGGTCCATCCGTCCATTATAACTTGATACACATAAAGATCTTTTACGTGTAACATTTTTATGCTCGACCCTGTAAAGTTTAGGGTCTCTCTCCTTTATTAACACAAACATGAAAGAATCCTGTTCAGATAATTTACGAGCAATTTTAAATTTAAAATACATTCATTTTTTTTTTGTTTAAGTAAAAAATCTTAATTCTTTGTTAGTTCACAAGGTATAATTGAAATAAAAATATATTCAATATTTTGTGACATAGTAGAAATACGGTTTTTCTTCAAATAACTATATGATTAATAAAATAGTAATTATTTAATTAGAGTAATAGTGTCATAATCATAGCGTCTACAGTACTATTATAAGCATTTGCTTGTTGTGTACTTGTCATAATCATAAGGAGACTCAAGAATTTGCCTTCTGAGTTTAATTCCTAGTTAAAACTGCTTGGAGTATGTGATAAACTTTGAACCTAAGGAATCCTTAATTTAGGATTCACCGTTCCGAAGCAGCATTGAGTTTACATTGTAATCTATAAAAGTTTTTGTCCCAAAGGCATTTTAACGGTTGAAAGCTTTCAACCCACTAACCTGAAATTTTCAAACTAATTGTAGTACCTACTAACGACATGCTCTGACATTTTTCCAAATTGCAATTTCCTTTATCCTCGCAGTATACTTAAGCTGAATGGCTTTTATATAAGAATATAACCTATTGTTGTACAGAAGTACCTAGTAAGGTAAGAGCACTAAATTTGTGCACTCAAACGTTTTCCCTTAAAATGTGGACTTAATTTTGCTGCTGAAGTAACTAAAATACATTTTATAATACATACAGTTCAAAATTGCAAGAACATTCTAATGCTACATAGGATTAACATTTAAACACGTGACAATTTTAAAAATACCCATATTATCATCGGTCCATTTTTCCTCTCTGGTAAAGAGATTTAAAAAATATAATAAAGCTCCTAATATAATCCTCTTAAAAGCTAATGGAAAATTACATAGAAAGCAAAAGAATATTTGTTTAAACATAACAGCTGGCAATACTTTGTTATATGGCACAAAAGCAAAACGAGTTTGATCCGTCGTTACCTCATATTACATAAGGGATTTAGAGTACAAATGATAACTCAGATTAGAACACGGAAACGTAGTAAATGTTGGCAATCCGAGGATATTGTTGGTGTGGCAAGCTGCATTTTGTGGTGCAAGTCATCAGCTTTTGAAATTATATCATAGATTAAAAGGAATAAAGGTAAAGGCATTAAACGTAGCTCAGTTAGTCCAATTACTAAATATTAGAATAAAAGGAAATATTTTTTAATCTACGGTACGTGATTCTTTTACAGTATAGGGGGACAAACGAGAATTCGGAGCCTTATAACTACTACCGACGCCCAAGAACGTCTTCATAATTATGCCGATGCACTGCCCTCCTTTTCACGTCCCCCTGTCCGAATGGGCCACCGGCGACTGACAAAACATATAAAACGCGCTCTACGACGGTATCAAGTGTGCGAAAGGTACCTCCCCGGTCGTTGTAGCAATTATGTTTTGCTACTTAAATATGTTATAAAAAATATATCTGTCATCTGTGACTGTAAGGCTTAATGTTCTCTATGTTGGAGCAATGTCACTCTCTTTCCTTTCTGCGATGCTCCCCATCGCAGTATGCAGTATTCCCAAATTATAATTAAATAGTTTTTTATTTCCCGCTGGAAACCTATATATTCGTGTCACAATGCACGAATTCGTATTTCATATAAAAGGGTGAGTTCATGATTTCTTGCTGACGCGTCTTAATTCTCTTATGTGTGCATTTTACATATCGTCAATTACATTATCTGTATGGCTATCAATTTGGATAGACCGTATTAATAATGTTATAGTTTGAATAGTATATGCCACGTGTGAAAATTGGGTGTTAAATTCTATTTATTTGTGACTGAGTTTATATCTTGCCTGATTTTGGTTAGCATATGAAGCCAAGAGAATCGGACAGATCCTATTGATTATACTTTCCTTTTCAGAACTCTATTCCTTTTCTTTTTTTCTTTTCTCTTTTTAAATTTGGTTATAATATGAAGATATGTTGTCCGCATAATCTTCCACTATTGGATATAAGGAATGTGGAACAATCCGCAAGCAGACAGGGGATTGATTTATAAGACATAGAAAGTACCATTCAAGTTGCAGCCGGGAGTCTCGGACTCCCAGATAACCCTCACTTTCTACGAACCCTAATTAAAAACTGTATTGATTCTACTTTTGATTCTTGTAGTATTTTAAGTTTGTACATGACTATGAACGTGGAGAGAACAATGATTGAATAAATGTATATAAAAGTCTGAATAAACCTATAACAGCCCTTTACGCCGAGACGTCCTTTTATTTTACATTAAATTACAACAATTGGCGCCCAACGTGGCTCAATTTCGTTGCATAGGAGGATGCAGTGTCATGCACCATGCATGGAACTACCTCATACAAAATAATAAATATTAATACATTCGTCATGGGCGGGTAATATAAAAGCTGAAATAATAAGTGAATTAAATAATATTGAGAGACTAGTCCAAACTTTGATAATAAAAATTCAGCACACTGTACGTAGTAATTAATGCCTGTGACTGAAGTCTCAGTCTGAAAATAAGAAATAAACTTGTGTATTGTACATTAGTTTATTTTACTTCGTCTCTACACTACACAAACAAAACAAGGATTGGCTCCACACAGGACACATTTAGTGTTTCCTTCGCATTCATAAACACACTAAGAACCGGGCAATATTTGCGGCGCGAAGTATGAGTTATTAAATATACAGATAGTAGAAACGTGGTGACTCTTAAGTAGGACGATACGGTAAGGATGTAACTTTAGAAGAACAACTCCGGTCGCCCCACTAATTCATCTACATTGCAGCCAAATAATATATTTTTATCAAGTAATAAAATTATATTTTTTATACCTAAATCGCTCCTATTATGGCATTGTATAATTATAATTTTGGAATTAATATTTAGCTACACATTCATAATGTTGTGCACATTATATATAAATGTTATTCCGCTGTCAGTCTTTCATTTGAACTGCATCACGGGGCGGCATTTAAATACCATTCTTAGTAGAACATGTATACGCTAAATCGTTACTGCTATTACGAAACAACACATGGCTCTCTTTCCTTTATTTTGTGTTTTTATTTATATTTAAAGTATTTCAGAATGTTTTTTTTTTTTTTTTTTAAATGTTGTACTTCCACGCCATGCCAGTAGTTCTTTATCATATTTTGTTACCAAAATAAACGGTAGAGTGTAAGTCATACTCGTCCAAGCAGAGGTCAAGTGCAAGCGTTAGAGTACAAGCACAAGAACGGATTCCGTTCCAATTTGTTGAACATTTTGTATGATACGATCTGATTTTTCTGAGACATGAATATTAATATACTCTCGGATACTTTACTTTATCTATACATGTTATTAAAATATCCAATTTGTCGCCAATATTCATGATTCTCAGTCAATGGAAAGGACTCCTTGGGCTAAGCCCGTCTTGACATTGTACAAATAAAGACCCCATACGAATTCCATCGTATATTTTGTGGCTCTTAACCCTAAATGTACGCGTACGTGGCGCTGATAGCAATGATGAAGCGAAATTGAAATATTACGTATTTACATTGCAATTTTATTTCTATCGGGAACAAGGTTGCACCGAATTGATCTGCGGCATGCGGCTACACAACTTCATGCATTTAAATGGCGACATTATTTACGCGCCCGATCTAATTTTATGCACACGTTTTGTACGTGTCCTACAACATGCTTCTCGTCGCTCTCTCCACTTCGCCTGTTAATCTGTGTTGCATATCTGTCAAGATATTGACATAGTCTGTACTGTGATGACAGCTATGACAGCTTATGCTCGTGTTAGATACATACAATATCCAGTACAGCCCCGCAGGCTATGAGATCGGAGATGTGTTATAGCTTGCCATCGTACACGTTATACTCCTCACCTGGAGTCCATCTCTTAGATGGTCGCAAATACAACCATATTTTTAGTTTTGCAAAGAATGACCAGCACACTTGTCATATTAATTTAACTAACCTTATCAGTCATTACAACAAAATTCTATTATAAAATATAATAGTAATATCATTCTATCCGAATTTCGGCCGCGGTGGCCATATCTATGGAGAATACCAACTGTGCACGACATATAATAGTGCACAAGTGTGTGCGGGAGTCACTCAGGGAGTGATTCTACGATTCCGATGAGACGGCAATCCTACACATCCGGAGATGAATAGGGCACAGGACCGATGGCTTAACGTGATCTCCAAGGATTACTAGCAATTGAAAAATCCCAACAACACCTTTTTCCGACCCTGTACTCGTACCCAGGACCTACCGACTAGTGGTTGGACATGCTTATCACTGCACCACGAGGCAGACAATTATAAAATATATAATTTGTATAATAACTTTTTATTAATCAATCGTATAATAATGGGTACGCAAGTTTCAATAGGAGTTACGCACCGTAGAGGTAGTCTTAGAGTAGTACGTGAAAAGCACTAATTTAGAACCATTAAATTAGGACATTTACATACATATATTTTATAAGTACATAGCAGCCAGACGAAAAATAATTGGTGTGGTAGGAGGAGAAGTCATGAGTTGATTCCGCGTAGACCATTGGGAACAATGGCGAGAAAGAGAAGCAATAGGTAACCTGCAGTTGTGCGAAGTTTATAGGCATATCTGTAGATCTTGGCATTCACCAAATATGGTTTTACAAAACCTTTTCTAGTTTTCCAGGTCCAGATCATAATGATGATGAAACGCCTGGTCTATAAATTATGTGGAATGGGCTCATTTTTTTTAAGCGACATTTTCGAGACAAAGGTGCTTTGCATTTTAAATGAAACATTTCACCGGCAGCCTCACCAGCTGTCTTGTATAAAGTTACAAAAAATATCAATTTAGCAAAACGACAGCCGCCATCTTGGAAAAAAAGATCACGTAAATCGTTTTTTAAAGACTAAGAAGTGATTCAGAAGGGGCCATATTAAAAATACATTTCACAAGGCTTTTTAATAAAATTTCTTTGAAACGATAAAATATAAATTGTGCTTTACTTAGTGATTAACTCACATTTTTGCTGAAATATAAAACACGCCATAAATTGAGATTTCAATTAGTTGAAGTATTTCAGGGAGTTGAATATTAATTTTACACATCTTTTAGTGCCAGTAAAAATTAATGATGATAAAATTAAAAAAATCTGTGTGTCAACACGTGACTAGAGTTTCCATGTTTACATTTTAGAAATGGGCATAATTTAGATTGTTAAGTGTAAGCTGCGCAATAGATGCCATCTTACACTGGTGTTACGTTCGATTATTCCATCGTTTCGCATCCGCTTTGTACCTTAAAATTCCTCTGACGGCGTAGGTGAGAGATTTGCTTTTTTGATCCAATAATTAGTTCGATATTCTTTAATCCATCTATCACTATCATTATAAAGAAACAAATAATGTTGTATGTAAGATTGACCGTGTAACGTTACGCCACAAGTACCATCAGTGCCGCCCTTGGTAAGGTGCCCCAGAACAACAATCATCAAGGCACCTCGACGGCTAGTCAGCCCCCTAAAGAACCACCTCCACCTCCACAGATGGGGTTGCCCAGTACTACAGGACAACCCCACCGACTTTAGGACAGTGCAATGGGGTGAAGTTCCCATCCTTGCCCCGTGCGCAAAAACGCCGCGTCCTGTTGCTCTTAGATCCCCTCTTTTTTAAGAGGGGTAACGAGAGCGATTCCGCCTCCTGATCTTTAAGCCCTCTTTTCTTACAAGAGAGAGAAATATCCCCCCTCGGTTCAATTGGCTTCGCCTGGGTTCATCCCAGGCTACTAAGCCCCACCGCCACGACAAGGTTTGAACCATGGTGGGGAAGACGCTACACCTGCTGCTAAATAACGAAACATTGAATAGCCATACTCGCAGCACAACAACGCACACCACCAAAACGTTAGGCACTTCCCACACATACCAAAGCCCTAGTAATAAGAACAGGAAACACAATACATTATAATGCTTATCGCATTTTATTACCCAATAACACCGAATGCATCACTGGCAAAAGTTTCGTTCAAAAAGCTTGTCGCAATCTCGGCGTAACTTTCGCCATTTGTAACGGTAGCAGAGCGTTAAGCCATCAAGATCGAAAACTTGAATTTGTTTCCCGTTCCAATTACACCGACGCTTGGGGATCAGGGCGGAACGAGATAGAGGCTAGTACTTTGTGGAATCCGTCATTTTACCAGTGGCCACGGGCGTCTGCCTTGTTTGTTTGAAAGATTTTACGACATCAGAGTGCAAATGCTTGCGAATTAGTATACAACCCTTGATATGCAAGTTTACGCGCACTTGATCCTTTTTTCATCTAAAGAGCAACTTAAATATAGAACTAAACAGGATTTGACGAGATAAGCGCGTAGGCTGCTACGCGCGTGGTACGAAAAACATTTTCTCGTGTCGCAAAAAATATAGAGTAGGAATAGATATGGCAATACTGAAGCAGATTGTTAAGCATTTTATATAAGCGTACTACAGTGCTTATATTAGAATCCCACGACATTTTTGAGTTGCGTCTTAAAATCCTTATAATATTCTTAATTAACTTAATTCTACTCAAAAAAGGCATTGTTTTATATCATAAAAAGTTAAAAACACTTTAATTTTATCTGTAAAAGTTATAAGGACTAGGTCAGACCTCTCCGTTTGCCATTGCACTTGTTGTTAAGCTTTCCTGTTTTTGCAAGATTATATTAATGTGAATTAGAAGCTGTTCACCACAAGTCTGCAAATACTTTAATTTGAAATAATTTTGATTTCAATGAGTCGTGAATTTAGATTGTCTCTGTAGTAATAATAATATTTATTCATGTATGTAATCAAGTCAACTTGGATGTACACTTTTATGTAGAAACAGCTCCAAGTGTAATCTTATGGATTTATAATTTAAAAATAGTCTTAACACTAACGATGAATACAACGTTTACTTAAATAATTCAACAACAAATAGAGACATAAACGCATCGTACGTTTATGTCCACGACTATACGACGTGCACATATGTTGCACTTCTATAATCAGCCCGTAGGGTTCAGATTCTCAAAGGCCACATTTAATATGTAATGTATATTGGTATTGAGTAATGCGAGATAGTGGTACATCTCTTTGTTAGTCACCTGATTTGGCTGCAGTACAGTGACGCTGCGTCAAACTGAATTTTATGAAGATTCAGCGCTGTGAGCCGTCTAGTATTACATTAAGGATCTCCGGGGGATTACTAGTAAGGTAAAGTACATCATACCGCTGTGATTGCATTTTTTTTACATTTTCGTATGTAACGTAGAAAGCTTTCTTTTCGTTTCAATAGTTTATTTTTCATATTTATTTGAAATTGGTTACCATTTTTTCCTCTTTCCCCAGGAAGGCGACGTTTGCTATTACCGAGGGCATTTATCTAATGTCGTGGTTATGTCTCCTGTTATCGGGTACTGAAAAACTTAATAAGAGGTTTTACCGTCGTGTTCCATGCGGCTTCCAAAAAGAAGAGGTAGCGCCATGCTGTATTGCAGTGGAATTGGGTCGCCACGACAGGGGAGGTACCTCTTAACCACATGTTGGTATCTCATTTCGTGCGGTTTTTGTATAGTGGGAAGCGGAGGAGGATGTGAGGGCAACGCATCGGCATAGTTATTGTGCGTATGCCGATAGTCTTAAAAATGCTCCGGTTGCCCGTTTGTATATAGTATATATACAAACGATCGAATGTTATATTATATATATCTATGCCGATGCAATGCAGCATAATCACTATAACCCTAGTTAACATGTTCCCATATAATTCAATACCGACGTATCGTGCGGTAATGTATGCAGTATTACACTTTTTGTATGTAAATCCGACCTACAAAATTCTTTATGTTTTTGTTGGTAATTGTAATGTTTTTATGTTATGTAATTGAACAAATAATATCCTCTCCCTCCTCAAAAGCAAATTAATCAATAACAGTTTAAAACCACTTGCTACAATAATATCAAATTAATACAGCACAAATATTTTGCACTTTTATGACAGACAGTACATTATTTTGTACGAAAACTATTAATTAAAATTTCTCCTTAGGCGTTAAGGTCATAGCAAGCCAGTGGTTGTCTAGTAAATAGAACTAGTCAGGACTTGCCAAAATATATTCCACGTAATTTCGTCTTCTTAAAAATGAATACGAAAGTGTTGGCATGCATTGGTAATTAGTGAAATTTTTGGGTATGGGATGCTTTTACAAATATTACTAATACGTGAAGAAAATATTTCCCTTCATTATTTTTTTAAGAGTTTTAGTTAAACCGTGGAATGAAAGATTTGGAAAAATGGAATAATATTTGGTAAGAGTGTACAAGAAGCTAACATTTTACTAAAAATGTTTTAGATTTTATTCTTCATTTGATTAGTCTATTCCTGGAGAGCGATAATAAGTGACCCATAATACTATTGTTTGAAGTTGAATAATTCTGTTACTGTTTATCTGTGTTTCAGTTTCTGCCTGTGTTTCAGTTTCCGCCTGCTAGGATTGGATGTCGTTATACAGTCGTGCTTCAACTGAAGGAGCAGTTGGAAATCCAGCATCAGTTCAATTTAAAGCAGCTTGGAATCCTTAAAGCTGTTTGCCTACGTTACACAAGTATTTATTTATCAATACAAGCCTGCCTTTCACTTCACTGGTCCCTTTTTTAAACAATAGCCAAAACTTGCCCGTAATAATCAATTAAAGCTAACAATTTCATTAACCATCACATCGTCATATTGACCAAACCCAGGTCACAAGCAAATAAAGATATCGTCCGAGCGATTACCCGAAGCTAAATGTCAGCTCCCGGACCGTAACAACCGAAATAGCTGAGAATTAATAATGTTCCTCTCACAGGGACAACAACCGTCACGAATAAGAAACGCAACAATAGCGATTTTCCTCTTAATATGACCCTTTTTCATTATGTCCGTATGTTTACGCTTAAATTCTTCAAAGGAACGTTAACAAGTCCCCTTGTAATGCGTTCTTTCTCAAATATCAGTTTGGAGAACTTTATCAGCTTAAGAAAGGTTATTCGAACATGTAAAGTTCGTAACATCTTTAACGGTTACTAGTAAGAAAAGGTTGTAAATGTAATTTGCGTTTTATCAATGTGCACCTGATTATGTTCCGATTATATTATATATATTATCCTGATATGTATCCTTCATTTGACGAGAAAGGCGTTTATTTGTAAATGTCTACTAGAGTGCTAGTATGATACATTACTGATTTATGTCTGTGAAATAATATAATAATAATATTTTTTACATTCAGGTATTATTCAATTTGAACCCGCTGGCCCCTTATCCCCTCTCATTAATACGGCAGACAGTACAAGGTTGAATAGACTGAAATTAGCTAAGACGTGTACTCCCTAATGAACCATGATTCACATCACCCTGGGGGGTGATTATAATTTCATTGGAAGAATATACACTGATGCTAATGGTTCTGGCGTCTAACCCTCGCTCGAGCCTCTCTTAAGGTCCAGTCAATATCTAGCTCGTATCTTATTTCTTGTAGAAAGAAAAAAAAATGTTTTATATCCTTAAAAAGAGTCAACGAGCAATTTGAGCCATATCAAGACGGCGTATTAACAATTGCATAAATATAGCCTTCCTTAATTGCTTTTGCATTTTCAATCCATATCCATAACAACCTGGGGATATCAATCCATAGCTTGCTCTGGTTTATGCCAATATATAACATAGGGTCAAGAGACCTCCCCAGCGTGTGATCTATCCAATTCCATTTGTTCCGCTTGATGTGATGTTCGATCATGTATTGGTGGCATTTCTCCCACAGATCTTGGTTTTTTGTTTGGCCTAAATAGAGCGAAAATTTGTCGAAGGCACTATTTGATATATATTCATGGATTTTTCGCGTAAATTCTTTGGTATTATCTATGATGCTCATCTGTATAGCAATACTAGCTTAGTGACGGAACTAGAGATCTCCAGATCCTCCTAGTAAGTTTTCGTGACTACCTTCCGAGCCATTGTCAAGGACTGTTCAGATCCTTAACTTTGCAACACGACGTTGTCTACATAAGACACAGGAGTCACACGCGCTCCTACGGGGTGTTGCATCTCTGTCAAAACATAGTTCCTCTGTTTTTCCGACAGTATTATTTAAGCCCATTTAGCCCATTAGGATGCTGCTTCATGTCTTAGGCGGAACATTTTGATCTGCATGTTTATGGATGTTATGCAGTATGTTTATGGATCAGCAGACAGGGAACAGAACGTGTTGAAAAACATAACGTAGGTGGTTAGTTTAAAAAGGAAAAGACTAAATCCTAGGTGTGGTTTGGTTTCAAAATGTATAGATAAACTCATTGACAAAATTAAGATTCTTTCTTTACTAGTGTGTAATATTAACATTTCGCAATGTCTAAAAGTAATCGGATTTGTTACAGAATCGGATATTTCCTTGGAATAGTATAGAAATTCACAATTTTAAACTTTTGTTTAACCTATGCAGTAGCAAAGACAAAGATACCTTACTTTTGTCGGCGGGAATCGTCGGGATCTTATACCTACTCTCACAAAGTCCAATAAAGCAATATAGCCTTTACTTCCTGCTGGTGAGCTAGAAATTGAGATAGAAAGGTATTACTTTACACAAGTTATATATAGTTATTTATGTTATAATGTAAGTCGACATAAGTTTTTATTACTAAATATACTCCGCTTCGCATTTTTCTGAATGATATGGAACTTGTGAAACAGCACACCAAATGTCATTCGGATAGCGTCACGCACCTTAAAGGAATATACTGGGACGCGATCCCTTAGGGGGTCGAAAATGAGGTCAAACTGAATATAAACAATGTCGTGAATCCACTAGATTCAGTTTAATCTTGGGAAACCTTTCGTTTGACTCAATACGAATGAATGAGCCTCCACATAAACAGTTACCACGTACAAGAATACCGATTAAAGGATGTTTCAGCAATGATATTTCATATAAGTAGACACTGACATGAAGAATAATGATTAGTAAGATATCGCCTGTGTAGAGACGCAACAATAAACAAATTACGGCTAGAAGTATTATGTGTTTTTTCGAATAAAATAGGAATAACGACAATTTTTATTGAAATATAGGTTTGGTACATTATATTGTGAATTCCTTGGCCCCTAAAATAGTGATTACTGTATTTTAGGGACCGTTGTCTTCGCCTTTATATTTTGATTACATAAATAGATTTTTTTATCTTATACTATTAGAATTTATTTATCAAGTGCTAGCCATACAATTTATAGCAAAACGTAAGTTGCTAAACGATATAATAAATATATTAAATTAGACATAAGTATAAGAAAGTGTATGTAATTATGTGCACGCATTAAAGTTTTACTTCTTTTGCGCAACAAGATAAAAATCTTTTTAAAAATATATCCTGCGCCTTAGTCTACTTTGTATAGAAACGACACTAACAATAGAAAAAAGTTATTTAATACATTGAAAGTTTTATTATAACGCATTATGTTAACTTTTTGAAAACCCTAAAAATTTCACTATAGCTAACCCCAAGTGTCGAATTTTATTGACGGTGCGCATCGTAAAAACTTACTCTCATCATTTTTCCTTAACGCATCAGAAGAAGTATATCTTCAAAAATAAGAACATTATAAATACTTAGTCTGGCCATAAATACTGTTAGAATTAAAAATAAAATAATTGGAATCTGTCATTTTTATACGATTGTTCATTGTGGTTTTTCATTTGCGCGAATACATTGTACAATATTGAGCGATACTAAAATGGAGTGGGTGTTAAAGAGAACAAATGTTGCCTGACAGCAACAGATTTTGTCTAGGGAAATGAAGATAGCACCTAGAACCATTCGCGTATTTTGAGAGATGACTTAGAACCGCCTGTAAGATTATACACTTGTGATTCCTCAACTGATACCTTAAAGATGCACAGAATGGTAAAAGCGAAACTACTACTGGAGCGATACGCAAAGGGAGGTCACAGGAAAATATTGCTTGCGGATGTGATTTTTTTACAATTGAGCAACACTAACAAGAAATGACCGTATTTATGCTCAAAGCTCTGAGAAAGCTCCCCAATTAGTTGACATATTTGCGTTGTCTAGTACCTGTAACACAAGTCCTTACGGTACTTACTACAGGACTAGGCTAACGTGGTGTGGTAAGTCCACAGATATTATTATTATTAATTAAAAAATATTTTTTCTATGTCACAATATTTGTGGCAAAGCTAGGTATATTGTGTATACTCTACAAATAACTTGTATATATTGCAGTAAGTATAGACGGAAGGCGGATGAGCCAGTAGGGTTCTGGAGTGGAGGCCGCGTTTAGGAAAACGAAATATTGGTCGACCGTTCATAAGGTGGGACAACGGTCTCCGTGCAGTAGCCGGTACGAGATGGACGCCATCGATCGATAGCAGGAGATCGATCATCATGGCGTCCATGGCGAGAGCGGCCTATGTCCAGCAGCGGATCGATAAGGGCTGATATTTATGATGCTGTAAAAATGATAATTTAATTTTTTAGTTATAATATATAAATATAGCATTAGATACGTACACTTTACTTTGCAAGTTTATAGTTATTATTTGACTAACACTTATATATATATATCTGTGGTAGGAAAATTTTAGGAAATCTTCTCTAAGGGAGAGAAGAAACACAAAACCATAAGACTTTTTGACGCGCTGGAGTAACTACACAAATCCCCTCTTCGGCTCCCCTACTATATTGGGGAACATCATAGTAAGAGGTAGTACCATGCTGCATTGCAGCGGAATTGGGTCGGCACGTCCGGGGAATTACCTCTTGCTCACTTGATATCGCTGTAAAGTGGCATCTACGGTGTCTTGCTTCGTGCGGTTTGTGAGTACCCGGTAGCCCATTGGGAGGGAGGTGAAAGGGAGGGCAACGCATCGGCGTAGTATTTATGCTAATGTTTGTGGGCGTCATTAGTCGTAGCAGAGCTTCGATTTCTCATTTGTCCCCCTATACTATCAAAAAAACGTGGCACGGGGGTGTAACACCGCCAACTTACAGGCTTCGGAGTATTATTAGAAATAAAAATATTCAACCAATAAAGATGTTTGCTTCTGGTGAATAGAATTAAGTGTGTTCAAAGAGCTTACTCGGTATAATTGTAACCAATTACATTTATTGGCCATTAGTTCTCGAGCATTACACCCCAATATAAGATAAGTTTTAGTACCGCCTTGGTAGGTGTTAGTTTGGCCCGTCGCTGTTAAAAGCCAAGTTTACACTCCCTAGATCGTATTAGGTATTGATTGAAAACTTGTGTTCGCAAACTCAGCTTCAAAGTTGTTCAATGTTCGTGTATACACATTACCATTGATCAGATCTTAAATTGTTATAATTAAAAGAGATGATAATCGCCTCTTTGGTGTAACGGTGTATGTGTCGCCTGTGGGGGTCCTGGGTTTGATCTCCTGGTCGGGCAACTATTATCAAATGTTTTTCAGATTATTTTGAGCACGCATTACATTGTCTGGGATTGGAATGTGCCCGAAGTGGCCATAGGCTTGCCACCTATGACATCATGGGCCTCAGTACCCTGGCTAATCGTGGGGGTGCTAGTATATCTACTGGACTTACGAGTTGTGGATGTACTAGCACACCTCTGCCTACCTCTTCGGGGATAACAGGGTTGTAGGTAATTTTTTTTAAAGATGATATGGACAGAAGTATGTATGTACTTTGCATCTGCAACGGAAAATAAATCACTTTTAAATTTCACAATGCAAAGGCTTTTCAAAATGAAAGGAAAAAAATATTTTTAAATCAGTTTTAAATTACCTTTTACATAACTGAAAATCAAAGCCTATTACGGGCTTAGAATATTAAAATTAATAAAGGATAATTTAACAGACGAGTGGTTAGCAGCTGTTAGCAGCTTTTTGATAACTACTGACATCCACGGACATCCGCATAATCATTATGCATATACAATGCCCTCCCTTCCACCTTCCTTGTAGTAGTTTAAAGATGAATATTTTATGGAGTAGTGTGCAGGGCGCCAATACCGTGCAGGCCGCGTTTAGGAAAACGAAGTATTAGTTTACCGTTCACCAGGTAGGAAGACGATCTCCATACAGTAGCCGGTCCGGGATGGATGCAGCTAGCAGGAGGTCGTCGTCTTGGCGTTTATTGAAAGAGGTATATGTCCAGCAGTAAACCGATAAGGGCTGACATTGATGATGAGGATGATAGTGCATTAGATTTACTCACAAAGCGCACGAAACGTGATAGCTGTCATTTTATTTGTCGTACTGGCCTAATTCAAAAGCTATACCCTGGGGGCGAACGACTTGCTTAAGCCACAGGATGCAAGCAAACATTACAAAACTATGTCCAGCAGTGGCATCTTTTAATCAGCGTTTAAGCAGCCTCCTAATTGCCACGGGCAAAACTGTCTCCATAGTTTAACATCGGTCACCTGGCTATTCCTTAACGCCAATAGTATTTACAGCAAGAGGCAGTACCCGCACGATTTGACTACGACGTAATAACAGCAGCCTAAGGTTTTAAGTGCCATCATGATTACCGAATATCGAAGATTGCCTCTAGATTATAAATTATCATTATCTCGTTTAATCCTCTTAAGATATTATTATTTCACCTAAATCAATTACTGTAATCCCCTCTAACAATAGCGTGTGAGTTAGCGAGGTTAGATGATTGCATCTTCTCAACATCTTCTTCGTCCAAACCTTATTTTTCTATATCAGATGATACCGGGGACAGCCTCTAATCTAAGTAAGTTCGCTAGGGCACCGGCTTTTATATAGAGAAATTACCATCTGGCCCCTGCAACCCTAGAGAGAAAACCAAGTTTATGTCAAATTCTGAGTACACGGAACCGATAAACGCAAAAAGTCGCATTGGAGTTTTTCCAACTTAAGTACAAGTTGGAAAAACTCCAATGAAAATCAAAATCAAAATCAATATACTTGGCGGATTTCGAACCAGGACTACCCGAAGACCGAGGTGCTATCCATTAGATTTCCGAGCCTCCGATTGTCGTTTTTTAACACAAAATGATACTTTTGCAAGGACGCGTGAGTTTGCTGCATTACATCTTAACCGGTTCAGCGCGAAAAAAACTTGTCCCCTGCGTCTACATATCCTCTGTAGTACGGACATGGTTGTCTATCAAAACATATTTACTTTATAGATTAGATCACCAACACCGCCCTGGTGGTGCCTGCCTCTCACAAAAATTCGTTGTAAAGTGACAAGGCGATTAGGGCCGGTAGACGAAGGAAGGCGACGCTTCTGCATTAACTGTGCGTGGGCGTTTGTGAGTTTGGGCAATATTTACAAGGCTAGTCGGAGCCTCGATGCTCCCTTATAATTACATTACAAGATTTCCTTACACATGTCTGTGTAGGCCTCTGCACGTAGTAGTAAAGGCTTACCATACAAGTATTACATAGAGACATCGTGCCGGCACCACCGGGGAGGTACCTCTCGCTCACATGGCACGGACGTAACGTAGCTGTCGCATTCCGTGCGATTTATTATTATCTATTTTTATTTGCAAGAATGTGTTGTAGGTACAAATTAGATCTTACAAGTATAAACATCAGTTTCATTCGGCGTGCAAAAACTTAATTGTTACAGTTAAACCTAATGATAGACTAATATAAAGTAAAGGAAATCTTGTGAATACAGATTATCATTTAATTGGCGGGTAGGTTCAATCAAATTTCACAAATTGAATAAAAAAGAAATAAATTGATACAAATTAAATAAAAATATCGAAAATATTGTCTGAAATTAATAACAAGTATCTATGTCAAAACCAATACAAAACAAGGAAATCTTGTGTAGGTACTATAAATGTATTGCCACAAATCACTTAAAAATGTCAAAAGATAAAAAAAATGTCGAAATAGAAAAGCGAGATCATTTATGTCAAAAATAAGAGAGGTTCAACTACACTACCTTGTGGCACACTGCAGGCCTTTTCATGTACGAAAACTCCAGCTTTAAAATTGATCTGACCACTTACGTGCATTACCTCTGATTTCTTATAATTCTAATTTATTTAATAATGTTTGATGACAGACCAAATTGAATGCTTTATTTATGTTAAGAAAAACAGATACTATCTACTTATTGGAATTAAGGGCTTCTGTTATTAGTTTTATTAAACGAAAACAAGCTAAAGTTTTACTGTAGTGTTTCCTAAAGCCAAACTGATTTGAATTTAGTAACTTATGTGTTGTTAAGTAATTGTAAATTTTGTCATGCCTAACTTTCTCAAGCTCTTTAGATAGAACCGAAATTAATGTAATTGGTCTATTATTTATAGTCTCAAATTTATCTCCTTTTTTGTATAAAGATTAATATCGTTATATTGAGTATTTCAACTTTGAGTGAAATATACCTTCAATAAATGATAACTTTACAATGTGTGAGTAGATAGTTTTACTGCACATTGTTTTATAATATCAGTATTAATCTCGTCATAACCTACAGATTTTGTGTTTTTTAGATTTTTAATAACTTTATATATATCGTATGGTACAACTAGGCATAAAAATAAGCTCTTAGTCTCTTAGTTCTCTTATAAGTATTTGTATTGAAAACTGTCGTTATTCCTAATCTTACTCATATTAATAAAATAATGGTTAAATGTATTTTGCTATGGACAGTGGGGTATGAATAGTCTTATTATTTATTTTTATTCCCCGTATGATTTTGTTTTGTCCCCACCAATCGTTACCGCGTATATTAGGATTGATAACATTCCATGCCGCCTAGCATCGATTTTTTGTTTGATTTATATAGGCTGTGCTTATTTGCAATTAACAAGTTCATACTTGATAAATGTATATGGATACATAAAAAATGTATCCATATACATTTTTTTAAAATCTGAGATTTTTATAATATTTTGATTTATTTACAGTGTTTTTTTTTGTGAGTGAGTCAGTATAAATTTCGGTTGAATTATTCTTTTTTTTCCGGCAGATTATAAACTGTATTGATATCTGTGACACTCCAAACATTTATGAGTGGTCGGCTCATTAGAGGGGAGAAAGATAGGAGGAAAATGCATTTTCATTGCAACAGTATGATGTGATAAAATGTCTATGGGAGCATGGGTATACGTCATGATACTTTGTTTCTCGTTTTCCCCCTTTACAATAAAAAAGAAAGTTTTTAAGAGCGGACAGAGCAATATTAAGCTACAAATTCATAGAAATTGTATTGTTTTCTTCTAACCAGTCCACTGCTGGACATAGGCCTCTTTCAATAAACGCCAAGACGACCGATCTCCTGCTACTCACATCCATCCCGGACCGGCAACTGCACGGAGATCTTCTTCCGGTTCCCGGGTCAACGGTCGACCAACACTTCTTTCTCTTAAACGCGGCCTCCACTACAGAACTCTACTGGCCCATCTGCCATGTATTCTTCTGAGTATGTGACCAGCCCATGACCACTTCAGCCACCTTATTCGTCGTGTGATATCGGATACCTTAGTTCTCTGCCTCATGACTTCTTTCCGAATTCTGTCGGACAGAGAAACACCCAACATATCACGTTCAAGTCTTTGTCTCGTCCAATTTCATCCTAAGGCCAATGCTCTCCAACGATTCGATGAACACTACGATATCGTCTTCAAAACGAAGATGTGAGAGGTACTCGCCGTTAAAATTTATGCCGCATTCTGCCCTGTTAAAGTCTCAAAGACGTCCTCCAAAGCATTATTGAACAGTTTTGGGGAAATGACGTCCCCCTGTCGCACAGGTCGATTGACATTGTTTGAATCAGAACAGACATACAAGCAGCGTCATGCAATGCTCTCAATACTTCGACGTATAGCCAATCGACCTGATATCGCTGCGAAGCTTCCAGAACAGCCCAGGTTTCGACAGAATCATAGTCCACAAATGCAAGGCACAGCCGCTGTTTGATCTCATGTGTCTTTTGTACAATTTGTCTTATTTCAAAAATGTGGTGCACGGTGCAAAATCCTCTGCTAAAATCAGCCTGCTCCAGTGGCTGGAATTCGTCAAGCTTTGTGGTGAGACGATTCGTCAAGACTATTGAGAACCACTTGTAAATATGGCCAAGAAATGAAATTGGTCTGTAATTTTGAAGAAGTGATTTATCACTCTTCTTAAAAAACAAAACTTAACAACGTCACTTCCAAGCCATGCCTAAGGAGGTACGCCCCGTTGAAGGACAAAATTCTGTTTTAGCTCCCGTAACACAGGTTCGCCTCCTGTCCTAAGAAGCTCGACTGTGACTCCATCCTTCCCCAGATTCTTTCCCCTTTTAGCTGCGTAAGAGCTAAAGAAATCTCACTCAAGCGGACGTCCGGAAGATCGCCTATCAAATGTTGTGGCAGGCTTGCACGCGGATCGTTGTTCAGGGTATCGGGATTAAGAGCGTGCAACGTGCTTGCTATAGAAAACTTCGATCTCAGATAAGATCTCAGGCCTAGAAGAAACCCCAAAAACAGTCCTAACCATTGTCAGTTGATTTCTTCCAAGGTTATCCACAAAAACCTTCGACCCTCTATTCTGCTCAATCGCTTCGGTAACCCGTTGCGTATTTGAGCAGCAAAGGTCTCGGGGCATTAGTGTGCGGATTTGATTAGAAAGAAGCTTGGCATCGGCAGACGTAACGTCTTCGTGTGCTCTGCGTTCCCTCATAAGTCCCGATCTGAGAGTTTAGCTTTAGTGCTCGTATACTTACTCCTACAGTATCCTTCACCCACGTCCCGCATGCAACCTATCACGCCACTCATGACCTCGTCAATTGCCATTGTATTTTCCGACGTATCTCCCTAGATTTATACTCCCTATATCGAACCGGCTTTTTTGATTCCAGTTGTATTTTTTTCGGTTCGCCGGAAGTTAGGTTGGAGTGTTGACTGTACCAGATGGACACGCTCGTGTCGAAAGCCCATATTCAGAGAGCCTCTAACCAAATGGTGTTCACTTCCAGTTTTACTAACCAGTCGGTGATCACTCCCGGTTTGAAAACTGTTAATCACGGAGACTTTCCTACATATATGCTTTCGGTCCGTCATAATAAGATCAATTTCGTTCCTTGTCGCAGTATCGGGGCTCTGCCATGTCCTCTTCATAATAAGTGTTCATTAAGAAGAGGCCCTCCTTCTCGAGAAAGTTCGATTTCGACTTCAGGTTCCATGTTGTACCAGACTCGATTTGACACCATTTCGTACTCCCACTTTAGCATTAAAGTCCCCCATAACAACATTAAACTGGACCTTACAGGTGTTATCTAACGCCTCTGAGACATTCTCATGACTTCCCTCCACGTTGTTACCTGAATGTGTCGAGGTTGGTGCGTATACTTGTATCACTTTGAAGCTGCGCCTCTTAGTGAGTTTAAGTTTTTCACGAGGAAACCCATGCCGCATTGTGCATTGTGATGGAGTGTCGCTTTCCCTGAAGTGGAATATGTGACCCGATGGCAGAGTTATGGTGTGTTCACCGTGTCTTCGGACTTCACATAACCCCAGAACGTGCCATCAGATTTTTCCCAGTCCCACCTCCAGCTCTACCAAGTGGTTATCTAGTCGAAGCGTTCGTCCGCCATACGTATCCAGGTCAAATCAGTGGTAGCGATCCATAGCCCGGAGATTCCTAGCACCCCTTGTTCCACTGTTACCGTGTAAGTTTTAGTAACCCCTAGTTAGTAAGAGTAAGAGATAGTGCGAATTGAACTGGCACGCCCGGGGAGGCAGGCGGGACTTCCCCCCCCCCCTCACAATAGCTACTCACAAACCGCACGAAACGCTTTACGGTGATATCTAGTAAACGAGAGGTACCTACCCGATCGTACTAGCCCAATTCCGTTGCATAGGAGGATGTAGTGTCATGCAGCTTACATGGCCCAACCTCCTCCAATGGAACATGGCATTAATGAATGGCTTACTGAAGTGTGGTAGTGTCAATTGGACTGGGACGCCCGGGGAGGCAGGCAGCGTTTACCTCCTCCCAACACAATGGGCCTCCCCGGTCGTACCGGCCCAATTCCATTGCATAGGAGGATGTAGTATCATGCGCCATGCATGGCATAGCCTCCTCCTGTGCAGCATGTCACTGCCTCTTACTGAAGTGTGGTAGTGCCAATGGGACCGGCACGTCCGGGGAGGCAGGCAGCAAGGCATCAGCTACGTTGTCACCACTTGCGCGGTTCGTGTGCCACAGGAAGGAGGGGAGGCAACACGTCTGCATAACTATTATGTAGAGGTCTAAAGGCTTGGTAGTCAGCAAAAGGGGTTGGGCCCTTTTGTTGACTATAAAGCTCGTTTGTCCTCTTATACTACAAAAACTCAAATGTAGTCAAATTGCTAGTTTAATACCCTTTTTTGATTCCAAGTAAACCGGCGATCATGCCAGCCCAGTGCGACTGCAATGCAGCAATAATTAGTGCTATTCATGAGATAATTTAATTTGACGGAGTCAAAATACTGATGTCATGGGGTCACTAAAATATTTTAAAATAATGTTTTTGTTTTATAGCACACGGGACAAACAAGTAGACGGGTCACCTTTTGATGACGTTTTCGTCATCTGGTGATTGATGAGCAATGTAGCAATGACTCTATAACAGTATGTGTTACAAAATAATAAAAAAGGTCTACGCTGTTATATGCAGCAGGTGTCTTGCACGGGTTATATGCAGATGGGTAATTATGGCGTCTTGTTCAGTTTGGACCTCCGAGAGCCAGTACATAATTTTCGAATATTTATTATTTCGTAATAAAATAATAATCCTGTATAAAACTTCTGATTGGAAGCCCATTGGAGGAGAGGATGAAAGGAGTGCAACGTATCAGCATTATAAATATGCGATTTTTATGGACGTTTGCAGTTATCAAAGTCCCGACTGTTCGTTTGTCTCCTTTTAATATAAAAAATTATTTATTTCATTAAATATTCAAAACCTTTTTCCACGAAAGGTCCAAGTAAAATTTAATTAAAATTGATCCGCTTCTAAAGGTTTAGATATTTTTATACAATTCTCATACAGTTCAACGTATATACAAAAACAGTCGAAAGTTTGAATAAACTTACCTTCGATCACGTAACAACTAACACTAATCAATCACAAATCTAATTCGCCCAAAAATCTCTTAGTCCGAAAAACATACGTCGAAACTTACGCGATCACAATACTAATTTACGCAACGCTTATTCGAAATATCAGGGCCTTGTGTCAAGGTCCCTTTCCGCTACGTCGTAGACGTCCGCCTCGTAGCTGAACTACGACACGACAGCCTCACGTTGCTACGAGCTACGCGGGGAGATCTGCGGCCAATCGAAGTGGGGTTGTCGGTGTGCAGTATGCTCTACATTTGGCATTAAAGGATATTTCTTTAGAACAACAAAATTAGATGTAAGACCTGACTCTATCATTTTCTACTTAAATATATTTTACATTCTACTTACACTAACTTTGAACATTCGGAAATTTTACATTTTGCTTTCATAATCTTTTTAGAATATATCTAGTTCCATTTCAGTAACCATATGTTTAACGTGTGTTAAAAAATTTAATTAATGCTTTGAAGTCCATACATATATGTATACAATTATACAATTATTTATTATGTAATTTCTTTAATCTAAATCCCTCCCATAAGGAAACTTAGGCATACTACGGCAAAAATATTCATGTAGAGCATACCTTTCGTCAATTGCATTATAAATACATTGGAAGGAGATAACACTCCAAGTTGGGCAATTTCGACCCCGTATTAGAAAGGGACGGACTACAGGGTTTTCCCAAACTGAAAAGAGAGAAGCGAGACAAGTTTGCTTGAATTATTGAAACTAATTATATTTTATTTTGCTAATTGACTCCCTTGACGTTGAGTCGTTTTATTCGCTTGTTCCGTGACCTCATAAACTTTGATAAGATTGAGGTCAAATTTTGGGCAACTCATACTTCATTAGTTCATTATTATAGGGGCCACTGTGATAATGGCCCTCAGTAAAATGGTCGACGGGAGACAAGTGTCTGGGTACCGCTTACATTGCAAAATTATAATCATAAGATGCAAGTTGTATCTTAGGACAATCAAGGCAAAAACATTCAAACAGTAAAAACTTACCCGAGCAGAGATTGGTCAGATTTAAATATATCAAATAGAAACCTACATCGATCACAGTCAATTAGCGAACCTGTACCTAATTAACGATAAGGGCATATTTCTTATATTTGCCAGAAAACGATTTCAGTTTCTTCTTCTGTTTTATACTCATACATAGTTTTTGTATAAGAAAACTGAGGATTTTCAAGAATGAAGAAACTTATTTTTTTTTATTTAATGGCAAACTGACGTATATCGTTTAATTCACACACGATATAATAAAAAACAAAGTACATAACATTTTTCTTTATCTTTCAGCAAAGTCCGGGCCGCTTAGACCTTCAAGAACCGTCGAAGCCCGACAGGGACGCGGTTTCCCCACAACGGTGCTGTATCCAGTTCCAGTATCCTTCACTATGCTACAGTAACTACTTACTTCTTGCAAATTAGAATGTCACTAAAAACTGTGTTGTGTCTGGCGTAATTTGAGGTATCGTCACTCTTTGGTCTTATCAAGCCATAGATTATGAGATCCCTGGGTAGACTTCCAAGTCAACATTAAGTGTTATTGAGCTAATGAACTATATAATATACATTCATGACAAATATCTTTAACAATCTTACTTTAATTCTCGGTGCATAAAGATGGACTAATGTAGTAAGTAATAGTCCTCCTCTAGATAACAACACAGAAGCTGTTTGCACAATCTGAGTCTCATCACAGCCTACACCGTGCCACTAGAGTAATGTGTTTGTTTTGTTCCCGAGCTCTTCGTCAAACACCGCGTGTCTGTTTGTTAATAATTTTAGTATACGAGCCCATTCCATGGTGCGGATTACGTCTCATGCTTTCCAGAATACTAAAAGGCAATTATGTATAAGAGTTCGTATGTATTTTTCAATAACTGTGTCCCGTCTATGTCTGTACATGGTGAAATTTAAAATAAGAGAAGTAGACGTAGAGGTGGTTGAATATTGTCTATACGTGTGTATGTCTATTCGCATACTATGTAAAAATTACTTTTTGTGGTTTCAGCAGTAGGATAGTTGTATAAAAAAGTGGAATAAGTTTCGTCCCAATTGATCACAATTAATAAAGTTACATTTTGGTATGTGGTAGTGCCGTCCTGCATGCCGCATTGGGCCAGCATGACCGGGGCGATGTCTCTAGCTCACATGGCGCCGCCGTAAAAGTAGGTTCATGCTATCACATTTCGTGCGGTTTGTGAGTAGTCGGTGGCCCAACTGAGGGGAGGAGGAAACGAGGGCAACGCAGCTGCTTGACAATAATGCAGATGTCTATATGCCTAAGTAGTTGTCAAAAGGTCATTTCGTCCTCGTTTGTCCCCCTATACTATAAAAAGGAATAATATAATAATCAGGAATATTAGTATCGTGACGTATGGTATTCCGTTCTCTCTGCCTGCCCCATAAGGGAGCTAGCGTGAAGATGATTTAGGACGGCAGAGTCCTAGAGAAACTATATACTGCAAATATTAATTACAAATATTTATTATATATAAAAATAATATATTAAAACAAATTATATTGATTTGATACTCTATGTGCCTATATTTTTTAGAAAGTCCGATTTTATTTAAACCCGTGTCTCGACTTTTAAAATTTTATTGAAGAGGGATAAAATAATTAATTAAAATCCCCAACAAAATCCGTCCGGGCTGCCGTCACTAATTTAAATTTCAATATAACAATAAAATATCTTCAAAATTTTCACGTTAATAATTGATTCGTGTTGGATTTGAATCACAATGTCATACCTAATAGTACAAAAATATTGTTCATATATTTTTATAAACACAGGACAACATTCTTGTAGTACGCAGGATAATGAATTTTTTTTGTATTGTTCTGCAGAACTCTTTGACGTATAAGACATACATGTTATCGGATCATCAGTCTCCCCCCCCCCCCCTCACACTGCTGAGGCGTCAATGCAATTGACACTACAAGGCACGAATTGGGGTGGAATTTTATCATGTTACGCGGCTGAAACCGCGGGGTACTACTAGTACTGTATAACACGACAGCACCGTCGAGTCCGGAAACTCTATTAACGGGGATAATAATTACAACCAGAACGCAATCATAGAGTAATGTATCTATATCTGTTGTATATTCTTCTTCTTATTATAAGAAATTCCGCAAGAGCGGTCTGTCAGTAAAGAGCGGGTTTTCGTGCTATTTTCACTCACAAGTAAGGGAAATCCCGAGAATCACTAGTGACATAATAACAATCACGACACATCACGGGAAACGACGACGCTCACGATTGAATTTATTATAGTATTAGAGACTTTAAATGAAGGTAAAAAGTCAAAAGAATAGTTTAATTTATTAGTTTTCAAAGATGCTTTTATTGGCGTTTTTATTATATAATAGCGGTTAATGCGCTAATGCATAATCATATCTTATAGAGTACCACTTATTAAATAATAAAAAGATTAGGAACAGGAGCTCCCATTGCAATTACGAAACCAAGTTATGTCACAGACAAAACCTTGTGCAAAAATTTGAATATATATAGTTTATGTGTTACTATTACCTTGGCTACAACATTACCAAGTCTCATTAAAATCCACTTAGCCCCTAGCGCGGGACTGAGTAATAATATACATTCTTCCATCCAAATTTAAGCATTTCATTCATAATAACAGATCAATTTGATAAATATTGTAATAATGATCAATCAAAAGCGGGACTTTTGGAACATGTTATCTTCTTCTATAATTTGAGAACACAAATGAACAACCAAAGTCTTATGACGACTTCCGATGTCCATAAACATTGATAAAAAGTGTGTGCTAGCGTATATTACTTTTTTAAGTGACCTTCTACTGTAGGCGCTGCTATTTCATTGACCATAACAGTCCATCGGACCAGCTGTGTACGAGTGTGCATTCATGCTAATATGACGCACAGAAATTTGACAATCATTTACAACATCAAAGGTCAATTCTCATTGTTACTACACTGTATCCCTACAACATTTACGAGCTTCGAGTTGTGCCATTTTTGCTAGCAAAGGTTTAAGCTTGTAAACAATCCGACTTTTGTCTCGGTATGTGTACGACATATGTAAATACAAGTCCGTTCCCGTCAGATATCATTTTTAGACTCGTCGGTGCCGGTCCACAAAAGCGGAAAGGCCTCCAAAACGGAAACAAAATACTTAATCAAATCCAATAGCTTTTAGATTCGTCTACAACAATACAAACATATGTGACAATGGCAAAATGAAACCTACGTGATTCTAATAAGAGGAGTTGTGAGCGAAAATAAATGGTATTGTTTACGTACCGAAACAATGCAGCACTCTAGCTTTGTAAGCCCCTGTTAACGGTAATATGAAGGGTGAGGGCATCTAACTGACTGTGAGGCTGGTGTATAATGAGTTTGCATGTAATCCGAGTTTAACTATCAGTATTTGTTCATTACTGTTTTCTTAGTGTTAACGATTACTATCGTGGTTCCACAAATACAGTCGGAATCAACTTTTAACAATTGATAATTGATATCTATCATCTAATGCATGTTTGGTCATTCGATGCGAAATCTTTTCTTTTTAATAATAGGTAATTAAATAATAGGTCATAAATAGGGGACTGAGTACTTTTTAATTCTCAATAGATAATTACTTAATAGTTCGAAGTTGGTATGATGGGCGGTATAAGCACGGACCTCCTGCGTGTCCATCCCAATGAAGTGTGTGTGTACTTACGTTCACGGGTCAGATGTTATACTTCTTGGGCGTTACAAGATATTTTTTTCTTTTTTCGTCTTTCGCCTTATTCTACGTTTGCAGCAAACGCGACGCTAATAATAGAGAAAAAGTAACACATTGAAAGTTATATTATAACGCATCATGGAAGCTTTTTTCGGAAAGCTAAAATGTTGACTATAATTAACTTCAGGGTGTCGGTTTTTCGTGGCAGTGTGCACGGGCATCGTTAAAAAATATCGTCGTTATTTTACCCTAACGCGCCAAATGAATTATCACTTTATGAATCTATCTTGGAACTTTGTCGTAACATACGAAGTAACGTGCGAAAGTTAGTGTGAGATATCAAATCTCCAGTTCAAACACATTTTAATGCCTAAAATCCCAGCTGAAATATATTCGGATGTACGCTCAAGATGGATGCCCGTAAATAATTCAGACAACAAATTAATGTGTACCCACATTACGCACGCACATCTGCCTACGTCCCGCCGGACGAGTTTTCAGTTTTTAAAGTGGATGTAATGTGGTGCCATATTTTCATCGTAATGTGAATAAATTCATAAAGTCTTGTTGTCATCATCTCTTCTCCGTCAACTGCTGAATGTAGTCATCTTCCATGGAGCACTCGGATGGTCAATGTCCTGCGGCTAGCCCCTAACTTAACTTGGGGAATCGAGAAAAGTAGAAAAATATTTTGGATTTGTATCCTGGCTATCCAAGATGGTGTATTAATACCTATCCTATATAACTTCTAATAACAGTCCGTCCCGGCTTTTCTTTTTATAGAATAGGGAGCCTTTTTACGACTACCGACGCCCATGAACATCCACATAATTAATATTCCGATGCAATGCCTTGCCCTCCTTACCCCCAATGGGCCACCGACTACTCACGAACCGCACGAAACGCGACACTAAAGATCACTTTACGGCGGTATGTGAGCAAGAGGTACCTCTCCGATCGTGCCGGCCCAACTCTATTGCATCATTTACTACCTCATCCTGTGCAGCATGGCACTACCTCTTCCTAAATCAAGGCTATTTCACGAAAAGGTCAAAAAAAATATAGATTAAGAAAAACATAAAATAATAAATTTACTTTCAGCCGCATAAACATTACAAGTTACAATAAATTCAGTTTATGACAGCACAACGTCTGTCGGGACAGCTAGTGATCAATAACTTCTGCAGAAAATAAGGTAAGTATTTACTTTGATATTTTTCACACCTTTGTTTATATTATTCAAGTTTTCCAATTGATCCAAACTTTTTAGAAAATGCTGTATAGCCTATGTTCAAGACAAATAATGTATAATTCTAAGTAAAGGTAAAATATTTTTAAGGCGGTCCAGTAGTTTCGAAACCTATTCAACACAAGTACACGTACTAATTCAAATATGATTCTTCAACGTGATGTTGAGAATGCCTCTTGGTTATAGTTCAACGTCCAGGTTTCAGCTCACAAGAGCGTGACGCGCTACGAGTGACAATGACGTGAGCTTTCACTTCAAAAACTTTGTTGCAATTTCATATGGAGCCTTTTTTAACGTTAATGTATAAAAAAGAAAAGTAACGTTTCTTTTCTTATAGTATTCCTATCCTCATAACGTGCACAATGTACATACCTCGAATCATAACTATGGGTCGTTGAAGTTAGGTTGGGCATGTAGAATTAGAAGCTCGGCTCCACTTGGGATCTGACAAGTTTTTACATTGCGATGTTATATCTCATCTTGACAATATTTTACATGAAAATATTTTTTTGTGTAATTACGTATACTGGCTGCGCTGCGATGATACTCGGTAACGTAAAATTTTCTTCCTCTAAAGGACGATATAAAACCGTTGATTTACAAAGGTGCCGGAAGAAGGTACACATAAACACGTTATTAAAACTGTTCGAGCCGTCTCGCAGGAGGTCAATCATTTAAGTTTTATAATAACTCTACTTATGCCTCCAATAAAAAGTCGAACCCATTGAAATTAGTTTTATTTGGCCTTCAAATCTATTTCGTGGCATCGATTTCCGTAGAACTTGAGCCAGTATCATCATTACCACCATCACCATCCCCATCACCACTATCAATTTTGTCACCCTGCTCTCCGTTATCATCATTATAATTAGTGCCATTGTTAGTACCAAAGTATTTTTGGTACATATCTCTGAACATCGCGTAAGTCGTGATGGCATCTTGCTTCTTGTTGACGTCGTTGCTGCCGTACCGGTGGCCGCAGTAGCAGACGTGATCCTTGCCGCAGAAAGCCGGCTTGCCCATTGACATGCACTTCCTAATGCATTTCCTCGCCGTGTCCAAGTTGGGACAGAAGTGTGCGATGTGGTGCCTCAAAGCTGGGCGCTCTTCCCATGATGGCGATGGCCTCAAAAGTGGAACTGTCGATATGAGAATATATTTATAATTCGTTATTATTATCTATTCCTATTCAAAATCGACTTCATAAAAACATAGAAAGACGAACAAGAATTCTAAAAATAATAATTGTTCCGGGAATTAGGAGGATTCTTTGACAGTATGGTACTAGTTTATCAACAGATCAGAGCGAACATTAACGAACACGAGCGTTTAAGGCGGCCCCGTATGAGGCGGTTTTATGTGGTAAATTTTTATTGACTAAATAAAACATCGATAAGTTAGACAGGCGAATTGTCGACTAGATAAAACATTGTCTCTCCAAACTTGGCATTTGCTCCAAATCCTAAGATTGCAGATTCATTAAAAACCATTGATTACTCGTCTTAAGTCTACGCGAATGTTAAATTACTGTTTCAATCCACCCGGTTCAATGGTTGATGAAAATCTTCTGAAACGTCGGGATGGTTAAATAGTTATATAAACCGCGATATAACCCGTAAAAGTAGGTTTATTGTATTGATTAGTCATTTGCAGCCAATAAAAAGAATCCTACGGCGGTGTTTTCTTCCTGATAACTGAGAATGTTTCCACATATAGCGAATTGTTTGTCAAAAATGTGTAGTCTGATAATTATATCACTGTTTTACCACCAGACTAAGGCTAAAATCCATAAATCATGTAGAATTATCTCTGTCTTAACTCACGAGCTAAGACAAGTTTCATATCTATAGTCATTACTTCGAAACTTGTGCTGTGTAGGTAACGTAAGTTCACAACATCGACGAATTAGCAGAAACTAACGATACGGTTAAGACATTTATTTTCTCAAAAAAAATTGTTAGTAGTATTAGTTGTATGATACTTGCAATTGCTATTACTGGTATGACAGAATTTACGTCCAAATGATCAGTAATTTATAAAATTGTTTTTAGTAGGGTAGTTAGAGAAAACATATTTTAATTAATTTAATAACAATAAGTATAATAAGAAAAATGTAATAGTTGTTATTACTTTATTACTTAATCATTATTATTTACAAATTAATTTTAAATGCCGTTTAAATATCTAATGTACCAACTACAAGACATTTAATTACTATAGCGCTCCTAAATCCTGTTATGTTTTGTTGTTAGTATTAACACACGCAAGTAACCCGCAGTATACATACACACAGCACATTTGTACAGACGCGAAACGCGACACCGAAGGTATCATTTTACGCCGGTATCGTGTGAACGAGAGCTATCCGGCCGTGCCAGCCTAATACCACTGCAATGTAGCATTGCATTGCACTTCCTCTTAATGATGTAAATATTATTTTCAAATTTGGAATAAAAGTGAAGCTTGAATAAAATATTGTCTTTTAATATCAACATCATCATCATTATCAGCCCTAATCGGTCCACTGCTAGACGTAGGCCTCTCTCAAGGAACACCAAGACGACCGATCTCCTGCTACTCATATTCATCCCGGACCAGCTACTGCACGGAGATCATCTTCCCACCTGGTGAACGGTCGACCAACACTTCGTTTTCCTAAATGCAGCCTCCACTCCAGAACCTTACTAGCCCATATGCCATCTGTTCTTCTGATTGTGTGGCGAGCCCACTGCCACTTCAGCCAGCCTATTCGTCGCGTGATATCGGATACTTTATTTCTCGGCCCTATGACTTCGTTACGAATTCTGTCAGACAGAGAAACGTTCAATAGCCCGTTGAGCTACCGCAAACTTGCGGACCAGTCCTAAATTAAAAGGCCGTACTTCACCCCCGTAGGTCATCATCATCACGAGGAGATCGCATTGGTTGAAGTGTTTCGTCTTCAAGCTCTGCGGTGTAGGCGACGTGAGAATGTGACGAAGCTTCCGGACTGCTCTCAAACCAACTGAGTCCTATTGTCCAAGTTCATCCTAAGGCCAATACATCGGGAGGATTCACTTAGGCTGTGCAACATTTCCTGCAAGCTCTCCAACGATTCGGCCAACACAACGATATCATCGGCGAAACGAGGATGTGAGAGGTACTCGCCGTTACTAGTTATATCGCATTCTGCCCAGTTTAAAGTCTTAAAGACGTCCTCCAAAGCATTAGTGAAAAATTTCGGGGAAATAACATCCCCCTGTCGCACTCCTCGATGCAATTGGATTGGCCTCGCTCGACCTCCCGGAACCAGAACTGACATAAAAGCAGCGTCACACAATGCTCTAAGTACTTCGAGATATCGCCAATCGACCTGACATCCCTGCAAAGCTCCCAGAACAGCCCAGGTTTCGACAGAGTCAAAAGCGTTATCCATAGACTTTTGTACGACTTGCCTTATGGTGAAAATGTGGTCCATGGTGCTAAATCCTCTGCGAAACCCACCCTGGTCCGGTGGTTGAAATTCGTCAAGCTTTGTGGTAAGACGATTCGTCAAGACTCTTGAGAACAAAATTGTAAATTCGTGGCCGAGGAGTGAAATTGGTTTGTAATTTTGAAGAAGTGATTTATAACCCTTCTTAGAAAACAAAACAACGTCACTCCCAAGCCACGTCTTGGGAGGTACGCCCTGCTGAAGTGCAAAATTAAAAATCTTTCTTTGGCTCTCTTAATACAGGTTCGCCTCCTTCGTTTATTTTAATATATTCCAATATATAATTATATCTATGAACTGTTTCTTTAATGAGATACTTTCGTGAATCACTTACGTTAAAATTATTTTATTTTAGTTATTGAGCAAGAGGTAGTGTCATTGTGTCCCAATTGGGCCGATACGACACTGGGAATGTCTTGTTAGTAAGAGGTAGTTTCATCGATGCAAAACAACCGAATTATAAGGAAATATAGAAAGTACAACATATCTGCATTACCTCGCGCTGTTTTTGTCCCCTTGTCATTTAGAATATTATTTTGTTATATATTAGATAGGGGTCCAAATGTGCAGTCGGAACCTAGATGACTAACGCCTCCCATAAACACCCGCACTGCACCAAAACGCGATGGCGCCGCGTGTCACAAAAAATGAACTATGTGCTGGGTCATATTATAGGAGTAAAACTTCAACGGACAAGCGATGTATCGTCTACCCTCCCCACGCGGCCGCAACGCTCGTGACAGAAAAAAACGTAATGAACTTCTTCATAGACGTATACATATAAATAAGTCTATAAGGAAGTTTCACTTCAAAAAATGATTAAATCAAAATTGCTTTTAATATTAAATGAGAATCAAAAAAGGCCACAATTTAAAAATAATTGTCACCAGACGTGGAAATTTGCATTGCTCAAGACATTTTGAGGAGGACTGTTTCGTTCGCATGAAAAAAGACGACGGTTATTAATTTCCAAGTATATTAATTTAATAGTTCTAGAAACCAAAAAGCATTATAAAATATAGGGACTAGCTTGGTAGTAGGTGATATTTTTTAAGTACTTTACAAACCGCATAAAACGCGAAACTTTTTAAATGAACCAAAAATATTCAATTCTTGTAGTAGTTACTAACTTGTTTTTTATTGCTATACAAGCATTATCATCAACATTTGTCGGTCCACTGCTGAACATATGAACTGGCTTCCTCTTTCAATGACCTCCAAGACGATCGATTTTATACCATTCGGTCTATATTTTAAACTTTTACTGTCAATTAAATAATAAATTGCTTCAAAATGCCTTAATTTGAAATAATATTTCATTGAAAGCAAATTTCTAGTAAGCATCTCTTTGAACACCATACAAAACTATACTGTCGCCAAACACTTCCTACTCTTTGCACCACTAGTCACGAAAGACTGGCCAATCAATTTGTATTCTTTATGGTCGTCGCTACCGCGTAACTCAACGACTGGACTTAATCGTTTGTACGTATACTTTATAAGGTGGGTCCACCATGGGTTATAACGTCGATGTGAGGAGTTGTTTGATCATATTCGATAGATCATCAGTGGCCTTGTGGTTAACGTCTCGGCCTTTCTCTTAGGTGGTCCTGTTTCGAACTCTACCATGTACCAATTGGCCTATACAAATTAGACTTATCGAGGATCGGACCTGGTTTACCTTATGGTGTGCAGAGGTATGATAGCTGACGCTCTGTGTAAAAGCTGGCTCCCTCATAAAATCCCCTAGATTTGTTAGCCGACTCTGGTATCGTCTGATATAGAAACGGGATAAGGTCCCGTTACTAGGCCGTATCCCCTGTTACGATTGTATATGAAGAAGGATATTATTTATAAATATATGCAATTATTGACTTTAGTGCCATCAATACGTAATATACGAACAGATAACCTAATGTTTCGAATAGATAACATTGAAGTCAATAATTACTGCCTCACTTACTAAGAATAAACATATATCGGGTGTACATGAAATGTCAAACGTCAAAATATGTCTTAGTGTAAGCTTAGTAAAAACCTAGCTCTAAACTAAAATTAATTTGAAACGGTACATTTAGCTGAGCTCAGACTTAGCGACGACTTAGTTGCTAACTATGACTAAGTAACGCTCCATAGATTTCAGCCTTATAATACGCGACGATATAACGTATCACTTTATTCCGATATTACATGAGTGTCCCAGCCCTCCCAGCTACGACCGAAACTCACACTCACAAATCCTTCAACTCTACTCACCTGGCAAATAACGTGGTTCTAACAGCAGTCGCACCATGACGCAGTAGCACTTGTTGCTGATACACATAGGGCTCTTTGTGCCACACCTTATCCGACAATTGAGCTTGTGTACTGGATCGCAGACTATTTCATGTAGATGGGAACGTGTTGGACTTGAAAAGTAATAATCGAAATCGACTGAAAATTTAAATATAATAGCAATTAGAGACTGGCAGATGGGAGTAAGTTATTTTTTTTCTACATTGAAGCCACCATAGGTATACAACTAGATAGTATACGCATTTACATTTTTACATAGTTAACGTTTTGAAATGAATAATTTGAGTCCCGTACGAACATAGAAAGGTACAAATAATGTAGTGACAAAATATAACCTACTATAATTATAACAAATTTAGCTTAGGTTTAACTTAAAAACTGATGCACGTTTCACCCCAGTACTCGACTTAGAACAAACTCTTCATAGTGATAATAAAAAAAAATTACTTGTTAGAGCATTTTGTAACAGTATACACAAACACGAAATTTTCGCCCAGATCATTTTGCGTCGACATAGACCGGCCACGCGAGCAGTTCACGAGCAGCACAGCTAAAAACGCCGCGTAAGTAAATTGATTCCACAGTTAAATCATGTTAATTATTTCCAACAATTAGTCTTCGTTATGGCTCAATTGTTTATTAATTCAGTGACGCTTTTCAATTAAATCGACAAGTTTTAATTTGCAATGAAAATATAAAATGGAAACAACATTAATCGATTATAATAACTTTAGGGGTTTTAGACTTCGAGTACACCAATATTTCGAGTCAATGTTTTATCTGCCTCGGAGAAGAACCAGAGCAGGAAGATGCTCAATATACCACGACATAATATGGTGTAGCTTTATGAGTGGTTGCCCCTTGGATAAAAGTAAAATAGTGTACAATAACTTTAATAAAATATATATATGGAATATGTACTCCGTATTGGATTCTGATTCCGACAATGTTAAAAGTAGGTACCTGAAATGAGACCTAGTTGTGTTTAAAATTGTTGCTTTTACATAGAAATGGACTCACTTCACAATATACACAAAATTTAAAGCAATAAAAAATATAAAAGCTTATTTGAAGTGGTCTCCATTGGTTGCAATAATGTCCTTTAGACGTTGAGTTGACTCCTCTCCTCAGTTCTCTTAAAATACGCGGCATGGTTCTAGGTGCTCTCTTCGTTTCCCGAGGTAAAAAATTTTGCTTTCGCACAGGACAGACATTTCTTCGATATTTTCCCTTACTGCTTTGACCAAGTGTTCGTACTAAAAACTTGGATGATCTGTTCTTTTATCTGTCACAAACAGAGAAAGACTCATTGTACCTAATTATAGCCTACTCCACAATCATTTGACTAATACCAAGCACATGGAGATTTGTAAAAAGTACATTTGGCTGCATATCTACTTTGTGTAATGCAATCACAGCGATTCTGTTCTCTTTATCACCCCACTCCATTTTAATATCGCAAAATATTGTACAATGCATTGGCGCCAAAATGAAAAGACACAATGGACAATCATATAAAATTGACAGGTTCCAAATTCAAATGTAATATTTTTAATTTTTTGTTGTAACAGTATTAATGGTCAGACTAAGTATAATATGTATACAAATAAGACGTATTCAACAACAAGCACATGTATTACAAGAAAACCTCTCTCACGTGTCCATCAAATAGGATACTTTTACTCATATCGTTCTGTCGGTTGACGTACATACAAATACAAGTGAAATATCACAACACTATTGAACACTTTATTTTTAGCCAATCTTTCTAAGCTTAAGTGACGAATAAGTATTTACGAGTCGGCGAAAATATCATAAATAAAATAAGAATTACTAAATACTAAAATATATTTAAAAAGAAACTATTTCAAATTACAGGCGCTATCTACTCAAGTTGAACTACTTAAAAAAACTGCATTAACAATCCATTCTCAAATACGATTGAACACAAAACTTGTTTCTACAGTTTCACAATAAATATACAAAACTGTTTTAATTACAGTGAAAGTTAAAAGAAGTGCTTACATTTTTTCCTTATTTTACACAAACAAAGGCTACTCACCCAATCTGCTTCCAAGACAAGAACCTGACGTCAAACAATGCCAAGTTAAGTCCAATTACAGACAAGTCTAAACGAATCCCAAGTGAGTAAAACTTCATTTCCTTACTTATAGAAAGTGGAGTATTTCCTTGATTTTATACTAAAACACAAGATACAGCGTTTTAAAATCTGTGCATGTTCTTATAAATTTACTGTAGTTGAATGATTTCGAGCGTAGGTATGTTTATATGTATTCATTCCATACCCCTACTGCAAACGGCTGGACGAATATAGAAAAGTAAGGTGCCTTGCTTACGCGAGAAATAGTAGCTCAACGAAAGGAAATTGAGGCTTTTGTGATGTTAGAATGTTGCGCATACCATGGACAGCAAAGCGCACAAACAGGACCATTCTCGACCTACTAAAGATCAAAACTAGGATTTCTAAGGTCTGTTAATAAGTGTCCTTAACTATTTTGGCCACATTGCCAGAAGACAACCAGATGACCATGAGAATCCGATTCTTTTAGGTAACATAGAAGAAAAGATCGCGGGGCGTACATAAACCCGCTGGTCTGACTAAAATAGCGCCATAACGAGATCGCAGTGTCTACAACCCTGAAACGAACTGAAGATAGAGATGGACGGAGGCGACTCGACAATGTCTCCATGAAGACTTTCCCGGATTTATGCGCTCGAGATGAGGTCGAAAAACGTGTGGTGTAACCTTCTCCAATCGCGTTAGTAATAATATTTGAGACAAAGATTAGGAATGAGACAGAAACAATAAAAATATACAATGATTTACCTAATAAATTTAAAGACAATTTATACAGAAAAATGTGACAGCTGGCTTGCAAAATAATGTTATTTAACAATTTTTTTAATAAATTTGATTAATTTAAATTGTATTAAAATATGACTTTGATGCTAATTAATTATTTCAGTTCATAATTAATTATTTTATTGTTTACAATCAGTTTTATCTTCACACACTTTGTTATGGTAGAATGTACAGAACTATAATTATTTGTGTAATCCATCTTCACCTGTTCATGTGAATAATTAATTAATTGGTTGGTAGAAATAAAGTGCCGGCGTAAAAATTGAAAAATGGTCTGCAGCGTTGGTTCTAGCATGTAGATATAAGCAGATGCAAGATTCACAAAGCACATATACATTGCGACTGTGGAAGGATGTAGGTACCAGAGAAGTCGGACTTACATGATTGGATCGATCTGTTACGATCAGAAGATTTTTTATAATATAGGGGAGTAAAGGAGCCTTTACACGTCTACCGACTACTAGTCTTTGCAATGTCGCTGTCATTCATGGGTTGCTCCCCTTCAATCCTCCCCTCCAATGGGCCACCAGTTCCACTCACTACACACTCAGTTCTTTCTGTCTACCTCATTATGAAACTTGCGTGAAAATTTGATGTTCTTGTTGGAAATCGGTCCATGTACTTACGTCGTATAGAGGACAAACGAGGAGTCTAACCTTTTAATGATATCCAACACGGTGCCAAAATTTGCAACAGGGCGGATGTCTGTCTCCACAGTTCCGCTTAATTATTACCCAGGGAAGATTTTTTAGCAAAAAATATGTTATGGGTGCTTATAGAACACATAAGAAGTACACACGTAATAGGCTAATTTTATATATGGGATTAAAAAATATACAAGAATACAAGCAAGATGTAGTTAGTGTAGATTGATATGGTTCTGACATATACCAACGTTTTGTATCGGAAATACAAAATCAGTGGCAAAAGCACACAAGCTCTAACGCTTCATTATATTACATAAGCCACACGTTAAATCAACGACGTTCTTAATGAACTCTCCCTGTAAGCTGTTCCAGAAGTTTCCAACTAGTTCCGGAGTTGGGCTATAAGAATCTCTGAATATTTTTTGCGAGCAGCTACGGCATGCCCTGTTTTAACTGGCCAACTTTGTGTCAAAACTTTGGCACCGCGGCTGCGGTTTCCAAAGAACGGAAACACGTGATCCGTATGAAATAAGATAGTGGCAAGAAATGACAAAGACAAGAAATATTAAGTTTAAAAATACTGCTAAGAAAGAGCTGAGAAAGAACATGCAAGTGCAGCTAAATCATTTCGACACGGCCGGGAAGTTTCCTTTTATATAATAACAGCGTGAATACTTTTTGTAATTTTAGTAATGGTTTGTACCGTTGGGTCACCAAATTATAGGACTTATCTACCTTATGTAATAAAATATCACTTAATGTTTGATAGTCATTAATCCTGTTAAAGGTGTTCATTACCTCCGAGGGAGAGCTGATGACTATCTTGCCCCCACTCCACAGTAAGCACGCGCATCCCCTCTTATACTCAATTGCAAAAGCTAATGTTAACCAATGTTTGCTGTGAAATAGAGCGATTATAATGTAGATAATATAAAACGAAGTCCCCCAAAAACTGTCTGCCTCTATGTGATCGATTTTCTCTAAATATATTAAGTGAATTTTATTAGGTATCGAAATATATACGTGAATGAGGTAGCCAGTAAGAGACCTACGGTGTAGTTATTCGAATTTACACCAGGCGTAGAAGCGGAGCGATCCTCGAGACGCCGTAAAGTATAATAAGTCATAAAAAAGAAAATAACCTCTTTATGACCGTACGAGTTTGAAGTGTTATAAAAAATATTTCATCTTAAAAGTGTAATTGAGTTTTTGGAAGATAATTCAACTTCTTAAGTCACTGTTAAGCCATTAAATCTTGGATTTTAAAATGTAATGGTGAGAACCTTTAAAAAGCTATAGAATCATACTTTATGTATATTAGTTATTTTTGTATATATTGTTGATTCCCTAAATCTTGATATGACATTCATCTCTATGTTATGGTATTAATGAAATTAAAAAAAATGCTGTTTTGTAGTATTATATTTGTTGCCTTAGTTTAGGGCTGTCAGAAGATTTTTTTTACAATTATATTACATTGTATTTTCTATAATTTTATAGTTTCTTTATCACAATCATCTACATAAATAGTTAAGTGTTGAGCTCTATCTATTTTTTATAAAAAAACCATGTGATAGCCAAAATATAATAATGATTTGCCACCGTAACATCTATTTAAGAATCTTCACAAATTAATCACTAACCCATAATTATTTATTGAAAGACGCATTCAAACAATACGTTTTGGTTATGTACAAATAAATGTTTACTGCAGTGAACCCTGATAAACTGCTACTGTAAAATATGTCTAAGAACTTGCACCAAAACTCACTACTGAAAACCGCATTAAAATCGAACCAATGCTTTTGTACATAAATGGTAACACAAACAGATGTTTACTGCAACGCCCCCTGGTCAGTTGTTACCGTAACATCTATCTTACAACATACACCAAATAAATCAAAACCTATTATTGCAAACTGTTTTAAATCGGACCAGTGGTTTTGGAGATAAGTGGGAACATTGGTTGGCAAACACAAACCTCTCACCCCGTTCCGTCGTGGGTAAAAAACAAATCCCTTTCTTAAATGAACACTATTTTCCAACGTGCAGCACACAGGAGCGGTCTGCTCATTCTCTACTATAAGATATCGACAGATAGCATTGAAATTCTTCTAATATTGTGAATGTCCAAGATTTTACGACAGTTACTCTTTCACAGAAACTAATAAATGTATTTGAATAAAATTTGGCACGGCTATAGACATCAATGGACTTAAATAATTACACTTCCCGCGGTCCCCTCAGACATTACGCGAGTAACCTGACAGAGTACAGGTTGCAACATATAAATACAAACTTGAGTTTTTAGTTATATATTTTTTACAAGAATACCTAAATCGTACCTCGGGATGTGAGTGCCTAAGCAAGCAAAAGCATCGTTGCTGCCCTAGCCAGTTGTTGCGGCTGTTGCCCCCGTTTCTTTCAAAACGGGTCTAGCTGGCGTGGGTCCGGTGATGGCAACCATCACGGAAGGTCGCGGCGCAGCAACACCCAGCGTAGTCATCCCCTTTCACTCGGCCAACACCGCCAGCAAGAGTATCAATTTCGAGATCAACCCGCAATTTCGAACTCTCCCAGATACCCTCCCCTCATCGTCGAGCGCTTGCCGAATTCAAGGTGCTCCGCAACAAGCTCGGCAGGAACAGCAGCGGACGTCCATACGGGCAAAGAGTCCGCTTCTCGCCGAGGGATGAGGTGGAGTATAGAATCATCTGAAGGTACCTGTCTGATCTGAAGAGAACAGAACCTGGTACTCCTACTCTCTTCCCGCTGACAAGAGTATCAAGGTGGCCATCAGCGACACCCCGACGGAAGAAATATTGGACGCCCTGTCGGAAATGGGTTACTGCTCGGAATACGTGCACCCTATCAAGGCGCGCACAAGTAAGCCGGGCTGCGTCCACTTCGCCATCCCGAAGAGGTTGCCGGATACCATCCCAGAAATAGATGCGGTGGAGAGTATATTGGGGATGGAAGGCATCACCGTAAGTGCATGATGCGATCGTTGTGGCGTCGCTCAGTGCCACCGCTGCCAGCAATTCCGCCACTCAATTCACAATTACCACGACAAAATAGCGTGAGTGCGCTGCGGCAAGGAGCATGCCGCCCGCAACTGCCCTAGGCTCAAAGGCGCCCCCGCCACCTGAGCCTACTGTGGCGGCCCTCACCCGGCCAATAACAAAAGTTGACCGGTGATGAAGAGAGAAACACGCTTTAAGAAAGGTACAAGACCACTGACCACGGACCCACCTGCGGCCACGAACGCACCATCCCAGGTGCCGCCACCAGGTGCGGAGCAACTACAACGGATGGTCCCTGCGTATGCACACAGACCGCGCGATGCCAATGAGCGTAGGGCCGCACCGCCCTCACAGGCGGGCCCAAGAAGATCGAGGAAGCGAGTTAGGGCCAAAAAAGGCAGCATAAACCCGCCCGACGACTACCGCCATACCCAACGAGACCGAAACACAATTGTTACCACACACGGCTCATGGTGCTGCCGGCCCGAGTATCATCATCATCAGCAGCACTAATGACATCACTCTGCGACGCCTTTATGGACATCGCTAGCGACTTCATTAACTCGCTACGCGTCGGCAAATCTTTCGGCGAGGCGCTTGTAGGCTGCGCAGCCTAACATATTGCCATGCTCCCACTGATTGCTTAGGTATATAGCAATGGACCTACTTAAGGCGCTGGAACGCCAGGGGCTTACGGGGCAAAGTAAAAAAGCTGTGCCACACACTTCGCGAGCGCGCAGCGGACGTTGCCCTCGTTAACGAAACCCAACATCTCCCCGGCACGAGTCTCGTCATTCGCGGTTACCACACGTACAGGGAGGACACGAGGCAACATTCGTCTTTCGAGACCATCGCTCCCGGCCCACCTCCATCCACGCGGTACGAGCTGCCGCCTAAGATACGCCGCCTGATACAGGAGAAACACAGACTGCGCCGGTTCTGGAAGCAAACCAGACGCCCCCAGGCCCGCGCCAACTTACACCTGGCGGCGGCCAGGGTAAACAGAAAGCTAGCGGCGTAG
>JAFELO010001098.1:124219-146316 GCA_017140195.1 Eumaeus atala | reverse complement strand
CCCCCCTTCTGATTCTTCATTTCATTCTTCGCCTACAAATATCACAACAAATAAATAAGATACAAGGCATAAAATTGAATGTTTCAATTGTGCGCTTGTACTTTACGAATTGAACATGTCCTCAGCAATGTAAACCTATCCGGATATCCTCAAATCTGTACCCCTATGAAAATACGCCGAAATGGTCAGAGAAAATCCCAGGAAACGGCAGTCGGTGGCGTTTGATCCGCACTCGACATAGCAGATTAGCTCTCGCATTTGTCACCAAATTAATTTAACATTAGCCAATATGGCCTAATTGTTCTAAACCTGAAAGTGGAGGATGGGTATAATCAGAGAAACGTGCAAAGAGTGAAGTAATCTGAATATTTTTTAGGATATATAATATCATAGAAGGCTAACGGACATGCACTTCACTTATTATCAACCCGACACCCTCAGACGCACGCAGTTCGCACCCTCAGAGGACATGCAAGTGATTTAGTCTCCACCGCCTCATTCGTGTTAGATCATCCGGTCTGGTGGTCTCTCTGAGCACTGAACTTCACACGAAAACTACAGGTAACTATAATTTGAAGTGGGAGCATGACGTATGGATTTTCCTGGCGCAATGCGACAATGACACTTGGTGTTGTGTTTGTTATTAATAATCAATGAATGAAATTCATTTTATAATCTAGTAAACGAAATAAGTCTTTGAACTATTTACCAAGTGTGCTAGTTATGCTTAAGCAGAAGTTTTGTTCGCACTTTTACGAGGTGATAAAACGCTAAGCGGCAGGCTACTGTTCTCTGTCGGTATCGCTGTGGTCGCAGTTCTAACGATTTTGTATTCAGGTATTATTATTTTGTATTCAGGTATTATTATTTTGTATTCAGGTATTATTATTTTTGAAAACTGCATGCGAACAATACAGTCATGTTTTAAATAAAACTTCAGAAAATTATCTACCGCCATGATTGATATTTTTTTGATTTGCATATAAAAGAACATTTAAGTTACCAACTAGTATCGACGATATCTCAAGTAAGTTATGTAAACCCGTGCTGTCGTGCGAGGAATATGGGACTAGAAGAATATTATAGAAGATATCTCCCAGCCATCTCTATAATATGCTTAAGTAAAACCAAACTTACACCACAATCTGATTAATGGTTTCTGAATGCATTATTCTTTGTGCATTATAAACTTTTACATGTACAATTATAACATGGCAGTCAGTCGCAACGGTTTCATCAGTTTAAATTATATCCCACGGGCAAAAACTTTTTTTTCTTTCAGCCAGGACGAAAACTATCCCCGCAGGAAATTCATTCAGTAATTATTGCGTGGTACACAGTCATATAAACTGATAACCAGACAAATATTCTAAAAACCATCGGAACATTGTTTTGTTAAGGATTCTAAGTATCCCCAGTCGCATTTTATCTGACTCTCGACCCTCTTTATCACTATTATATATGTAGAGAAAATATGTTGTTATATGTCATTTATTTTGAAAATCCTTTCATGAAACTGTAAATAGAAGAAAAATTCCCGCTATCTCTAGCACCACACACTCGTTTCTTTGTTTTGTTTTTGTGGTTTGGACCGTAACTCTCAGTAATTGCCGAAGGACGCCGGTCCCTGGCCTCAACAGCGGCCAGTTGCTGCCACGTTACTGCCGACGAGCAACATTACATTACGTTTTATTATTTGCAGAAGTTTTAGTAAAGGCAAAGGTGCGAGAACCCGTCACAAAGAGACGTTACACAACACATCACGTTTTACAAGCATCTTATTTAACTAGCAACGTTCGTACGACCTCTGCAATATATTTACTGTTTTTTGGAATTTTAGTATTCTATTGTGACTTTAATTGCAGGCGGCCAATAAGCTCACAGGTTTTTATATAGTATAGGGGAAGATGGTAGTTATTTGATCTGTACAGACGCTTATTAACATTTTCGTATTCAGATGCGTTCACAAATAGCACGAAATGCGACAGCCATCACTTTAAACGCGGTATCATGTGCCTCTGCAGTCGTGCCAGCCTGTTTTTTTATAGCATAAGGGCGCAAACGAGCGATCGGAACCTTTTCATGACTACCGACATTCATGGACATTCGCATTGTTACGCAAGTGCATGGCCCTCCTATCACCCCNNNCACACACACACACAAACACACACAATGAGTCACCGGCTACTCACAAACCGCACTATACTCGACAGCGACGCCCTCACTTTATGGCGGTATCAAGTGAGCGAGAGGTACCACCCCAGTCGTACCGGCCCCATTACGTTGCATAAGAGGATATAGTGTAATGCACCATGCATGGCACTACCTCCTCCTATGCAGCATGGCACTATCTCTTCCTAAAATTTGACTGCAATGCTGCTTGGCTCAACCTCTAACCGAGTCTGTAGAAGACTCAGTCAGAGGTTGAGCCATGCTAGTCATTCTAGTGGCAAGTGCCATCAGCCACAATTTGAAAGTTGGAAGTATCAAAACCAATGAAATCGTCGGTCCTTTTCAGCTAAGAACCCATTAATCAAATGAGATTCATTTTGGCTTGTAAGTTGCAATAAGTTAAATGATGAGTAACAAATTCATCCAATTAAATATAATCAAAACTTTCTTTGAAGGTTATCACGGTGTTACAGAAACTCAATGTCACCGCCAGATAAATGTGTTTTAAACGTCAAGTCACTGTTGTCATAGCGGGTGCGGTGTGTGACAACACGCGGGCCGGGCGCCGGGAGACGACTCCGTTGACAATTCCCCTGCGGCGCAGTGTGCGAGGCTTATGATGATGAAGACATTGTTATCATCATCATCAACATCATACTGAAGTTAGTAATGTCGGGTAAGGGCTGGTAACATGCTTCATTGCAGCCGAATTGGACCGGCAAGACCTCTCGCTCATCAGGTTCGTAAATCATAGCTATTACTGTACGTGCCGGCCACTTTAACGTTTGTAGCCCCATTGGAGTGGAGGAGGAAAGGTGGGCAACACTTCGGCATAACAGTTGTTAATATTTATTGGTATCGGTTGTCAAAAGGTTCCGATTGCTTGTTTGCCCACTTATACTGTGAAAAGTCGCCATCAGCCTTAACACTTTCGCAACTGACATGTCATACTAAACTCTATGAAGGAATGCGATGACGTTCGGTGCCTCGACTCACATCCATCCTCGCGGCGGCCATCGCCGTACGTAGTCGATGACCGTGCCAACCGATACCTAATCGTGTAACGAAGAAAAAAAATTTTTACTATACATAAAATGTATTACTTTTACAGTGCGTTAGTTTAATGCACAAATATAAAATAATTAAAAATATAAAATGTATTACTTTTACAGTGCGTTAGTTTAATGCACAAATATAAAGTAATTAAAAATATAAAATGTATTACTTTTACAGTGCGTTAGTTTAATGCACAAATATAAAGTAATTAAAAATATAAAAAGGTTATTCGATGTGATCACCATAGGCTGCATTACAGTCCTTTAAACGTTGAGGCCAGTAATCAATAAAAACACGCCCTCTTGCCATGGGGTATTTACTGATAATTGTATGGATTGTTTAGGGGACACCAAAATATCATGGCGTTTAGAGTAAGCTGCACACTCTAACCCTGACCATAAATGTTAATCCAGCGGATTAAGATCGGGAAGAGACGACGAGTCTTCGTCTTCAGCTCTGATGAGGCCCGAGACGTTCGCTGCCAATCAAGACTGCGTAGGTCGAGCTTTATGACATGGCACCGAGTCTTGCTGGAAGGACCACAATTGGTTGTTGAACATGTTGCAATTGCCGGTACACAAACTACCTTCTCAGGAATGGTATCTTGATACACCTGTGCGGATGTTGTGATACATTTTCAGAAAAATATAGCGCAATCATTACTTACACCACACCAAACCATCACTAAAGTGGGATAATGTCCACGTTGCGCCCTGTCGACTAGTTGGGCAGAACAAAAGAGCTTTGAGTATAAATACGGTCATTTTTTTTTTTTGTAAAATGTTGGTCAATAGTAAAATATTTGTCATCCGTAAACCAATTTTTTATGTGAACTTCCTTTGCGTACCGCTTCTGGAGTCGTTTAGTTCTTAGCATCCCATTCATCTCTAACCTATCTGTTTAGAAGTTACCAGTGCATCCCTAATGGGCCGCAAGTCCTATGTCAACTCTTTAAATACGCGACATGGTTCTAGGTGCTACATTTATTTCCTTAGATAAAATATTTTGCTTTCGGACAGGATTTCTTCGAATTCTTTCTTTACCATAATGTATTGACCACCTTTTTCGTACGAACACTACGTGGACGGCCAGATCTTTCTCTATCACAACAGAGGGAAGTCTCATTGTACCTATTAATATCCCAGTACACAAACGTTTCACTAATACCAACTGTATGGAGAGTTTTAAAAATTACATTTGGCTCTATACTTACTTTGTGTAATGCAATCACAGCGATTCTATTCACTTCATAGCACCACACCATTTTAATATCGCAAAATATAGTACACATTGTACTATATTTTGCGATATTAAAATTGATATTAAATTTGACAGATTATTGGTTCCAAAATGAGAAAACACAATGAACAATCGTATAGAAACGACAAATTCCAAAATATGTAATATTTTTTATTGTAACAGACAGTATTTATGGTGCGACTAAGTATGGCTAGTCACGTTTTTTTTTTTTTTTTTTTTTGAATAAACACAAATGTAACATTATTACAGCAAAGCAGATCCAAGTCGATGATACAAGTAAAATATAGGTAAATACATTCAAACTACTACTATATATATATATATTTATTTAAATAAGATTTTAGTGCTCTCTATTGGTGCCTGTGCCAAACTTATAAGTCTCGGCAGGTGTGACAAAGCACGTCTACGACAATATCCCCGAGTACGTTTATTAAACGAATGGCTCGTGATATGGGAGATGCGTCTAGCAAAATGGCGCGGATGCGCTGAGCAGCCCTCGCCAGCGCCGCAGGTCCGGGTGCTGCAGCTCGCCGCGCAATACGCGGCACACGTACTTCACGCGTCTCTCCGAGCGGACAGCCTACAGTCCCCGACTATACACAATACAAAAATACTAGGGTACGTAAGTGGATAGTACGGGTACACACCATACAGCCTGGAATATAAAAATCTAGTAAATTTATGCTGAATTTTTTCTCTAATTAATTTGTACGTTCCTGGGAGCTCCATATTGATGAATTTGTCTCTATATAATAATTTTATTATGATGGAACTGTTAAAATTCTTACACTGTCTTAGGATAAATCCTAGTTTTCTAACGAAATGTCGAGTTTGGTACCATTTCCACCCCTAATTCACGTATTTGTGTAACCCGCCGCATCGCCGAGCCCCGACCTCGTACTGACAGTTTAGAGGGGCGCGCGCCCGCGAGTAGCTGACAATGCTGCAGTTTGTCGCGTTAAAGAGCAGCTTGTTGGACGGGCCCCATTCAATTAATCTGTTGATGTCCTGTTGGGAAAGTCCAGCGTATCATGCACAGGAAGAAATAGTTTTAAGTCGTCAGCGAACAACAAACACTTAGCATTCTTAACCACATCCGGAAGTTAATTTATCATGAGGATAAACTCTAACGGTCTGAGATTGCTTCCCTGACTTACCCCCGAGTTTGTGTAATACGGTCTCGAATCGCAGCCCGCATATTCTACATACCGTCTTCGCTCGCCAAGACAGCTCGCAAAGAATTTAAGAAGGTGCGGAGTGAACTCTATCGCTGATAACTTATTTAAAAGTATGCCGTTGCCAACCGAATCAAATGTTTTTCTAAAATCGAAATATGCGACATCCATTTGGCCGCCGGCGTCTATGACTAGTGCTACATGTGAAACATAATAATAATACAAGTAAGTTTGTTCCCGTACTAGTACGGACGGAAGCCGTGCTGCGCGTCCGTCAGCCTAGCACAGACTTGCGAGTAAATACGCCTATGTAAGACTGCTTCAAACATTTTTGCAACACCCACGGCACGGCTATCGGTCGATATCCATCCACTTCGGATCCCGCTCCTGCCCTAGGTATCGGGATAACAGGGGATGTTTTCCATATGGGTGGCTACTTACATTCTTTCAAACAAAAATAAAAATATGCAACAGCGGCTTCTCTTATACCGCCCGACAACCTGTCGGGTGCGACCGAGCGCTTCGGCTGCAGGCGGCCGAGCGCGGCGCTCACGTCCGCGAGGCTGAGCCGCGCGACGAGCACGCACGCCGCGCCCGCCCCCGCCGCGTGCTTCGTTGCACGGTCGGTCTGCGCTATACACCGAATGAAAATATACTGAACTAGAGCCCGCTGTAGATGTAGACTTTAGGCCTCCTAAGGGCTAGTACATTATATGAAGACAACTGACATTAGCCGTGTGGATGTTTATGGTGTATGTGCTATAACGAAATGAATTTGTCTATTCATTTGTACCGTTAAGCGAGTAAATCTCAAAATGATTTACTAAATCACGATTCCGTATCGTACAAATTCCTAAATTTTATATGTTAAGATACATAATATATCGGCTATGAACTTCGTTATACTTAGAACCTCTTCAATTATGGAAGGCAGCCAAGAAGTACGGCCACTAAAGACGTAATCTACCAATCGATCTTCCACTACTGGCTTCCTTGGCTACGTTAATCGTATTAGAGAATTTTGGACGACGTCCCTAGTCATCACCATTTGTTATGCGAAAATATTAATTGATACATTCTAACTGTATATGGTTCAAATGTGTTGGTATATATCATATTCTCTTCGTAATTTTTTTGGTCTGTGGTATCAAACATGTAGGTCAATGATTTGTAAAGATATTTGATATAACTACTACTTGTTAATATTATTATGTTCTCGAGAAGCTGGTTCACTCTATTGTAATGATCGATATCCCAATTTTGGCCATCCCCCAGATGGACTAGTAGTGGGATTGGATTATTACGAACCCATTACTGGACTTAGGCATTCATGTACGGATGATGTGAGACTATGGCGGCCCGATTTTTCTACAATGTAACAATGGCACTTCTGAAAACGTTTAATAAGTAAAAGAATCCATTATTTTAATGAGCGGATACGTAGTTTGGTCATGTTGTTTTAAAAACAAAAAATGCCCAATGGACATTTAGATGAATTAATGTCATAACTATAACAACATAATTAAATGGAAAAATAAACACTCGACTGCTCTAAAGATTTTCTTCTTTTTTGGTTTCTCGGGGAAAGAACTGTTTAAAAGATATCTTAGTGTGTCCAGTGTTTCTCGCGTCATAAAAACGAATCTGAAACACACCATAAAAATAGCCAGAAACTTAGAAATACAATCTCGAAAATATTACTCTCTTTACAGTTTCTGACTCAGTGAGGTAATTATATCAAGTCAACGGTGCTGTCTAACCGCTAGTACCGCGTACTTATATAACCTAGGTATATACCTAGGTGGCGCAATTACTTTACTATATCGCACTACGCGAATGTCAAGGTATTCACAACCGTTACAAATTACACAAGCATGGACGTTATAATTGCAGACTTTCATTTTACATCAAATTACAAAGATTTCAAGAATTTAAAAAATACAATATCTTGTAAATATAGACCTTCAATGTTACTGAAACTTTTTTTAATAGCCCAGACCCCTCTTCTTATTTTTAAATAGATGTTATCAATAAAGCCTTTCACGGGAGCCTGTGGCTGTCTCAGAATGATCAGAGGACGCACACGTATTGCCTCAGCTTAGACTATGAATAGACTCATTTGCGCTGAACTCAAAATCATTTTGAGATTACAATCTGTACAGGCTTTTGTGAGCTGCACGTTATATGACATCGACCGTTACTTTCAAGTGAATATAGTTTCCTTTCTAATCACTTTCTAGTGAATATAGTTTCCTTTATTGGCCAGAATTCAATATGTTCAAACTATTATATGGATTTACACCTCACTTGACAAAATAATGTAACATATCTTTTGCCCACTTCAGAGTAGAATGTTTAATCGCGTAGGTGTGTAACAATCTAAGGGGTGCTTAAGGATGCAAATAAAAAAAACGACCAAGAGCGAGTCTTGTTGCATAACAATACCCTTAAATAATTAATTTATTATATTTCACAGACATGGAGAAACGAAGAGACGGATATCGGAGTCTTTGTAATAGGGTCTCGTTCTTACTCCTTGATCTCGGTTACTTTACACTTTTAGGATTAAAACAATCATTAAAGCGGATTGTTACAAAAACTAAATCGATAAGAAAAAAAGTGATCAAACCAACATTTATAAAATAGATTATGCCTCCAGTTACCCTATTGTCCTCCTATGCTACAAAAAGCTTTCATTCCCAGACCTACCCAGCAGCCACTTACCAACTTCCTACACCTGCCAACTAAGCGACAAGGCGTGGTTTGTAATATAGCACCGAGTCTATAAAGTATAAAGCTTCTTGGTCCAATGGGACCGCTCTATTCAACTGTATAAAAAAGCGATGCAGATATAGTTCATAAGACGCAGCTAGTTACACGGGGTGCGGCTGGGACCCGGACACAGTTGCTGATGAGTGGGTTTGTACTATGGTGTATAAAAATCTTTTTATAAACGGCCGCGTCCGCCATGATGACTAAAGGCGGTAGAGAGCACCCGCGAGAGTCACGAGAGTATGTTTAAATTAAATCCAACAATAATTTGTTGTAATTCAAAAAAAAACAAACGATAATTATTTTTTGGCAAAACATATGCGCTCCCAGCTCGTAGCGCAGCCAAACCTCCACTTAAATGAACACGTTTCAAATTCACCTCAATCGCGATGCAAATAAAGTTGACAACAGAGTAAGCATTGCTGCCATACGGTACATATATTTGGCATTGTTTTAATACCACGAAACCGTAGCCCCACATCGCAATGGACATTTAATTAAGATTAACTCGGGGGTAAATTATAGAACATTCTCTGTTCTGTTAACGAGAATTCTCTTAAAAGATATATTGTGTAGCGCTAATGGCCAAATCTCCGAATTTAAGTATGCTGTACTTCTTACCCTCTGTTGGCCGCATGTGTTTACCAAATTTCCGGGACATTTAAGGAGACTCGCTAACATCTAACAAGTGTTACAATAAAACCTTATAGAAATACTTTTACACGACAATCAACTACTTACTTCGAATTCACTAATAAATATTATCAAGTATACAAAACTTAACATAATCGCTAATAATAATATACTTAATTATAAGCTACAAGTGTCCACTGTCTGCGTTAGGAACATAACTACTTCTTGACGTAGGTCCTGGAGTTCTGACGCTCGCCTCGACGCTCGCTTCGATAGAGTAACTAAATCTGCTATAGAGTAACCAAATCGCTGAGATGGGGAAGCGATTATGGTTCATTAGAATTGTTTCCTTGAAAATTATTCTTTACAGTTGTATCTAAGCGTAACATAATGAAATAAAAATCTATCTGGTGATATTTTACCTTCACAATACTTCAGCATCGCTCTTGAGAATAGAAGCCAATTAATTAATTAGCCACCATAAAATTGGTATTTTCATAAAAAGCATCTTTTCGTTAAATAAATTTCTTCCCCTCAATAAATATACCCGATTGCGACCTCCACAGTATGGGCTATTATTTTTGGAAACAATGGCACACCTAAAAACGCCTTCAAACGATTTCCATCTACTGTAGATTTATAGCAAATTGCCTTCCACCCACCTTCAGGCGTTGTTTTATTTCCACTGAAGGAAATTCGTTTTCATATTCAACCCGCATTGTAGGCATATTAGACTCTGACGGAAAATATTGGAAATTGGAATAAATAGAACAGAACAGAATATTTATGAAAGGATAGAAAGTTTAACACCTGTCGATACTGTCAGATTATTTGAAGAGTAAATAATATAAGAATTTAAACATCTGATTACTTGTCATCTACAACACGTGTATTTTTCATGTTATACCTATACATGTTAGCTGCGTCTGAAATATGACATGTTAGGTATCGATATTATGGTAAAAGAATAGGATAATCATGGTGCATGCTTTATATTGTAATCTCCAAAAAGAATTCCCCGGTCTATCGACAATAAAACGTTAGGCGTGGACCTTACATTAATCATTGTCCTTCTGACGTATTAAATGGAAACGGGAATACGTTACATTGAGGCGCCCAGTCACAGGAACTGTGGGGAAGTGAGAACATTTTTAATTATTTTGATGGTAACAATCATTGTGATTTGCCCTCGGCAATGATCAGCTCAATTTATTTAATATAAACTAATGAAGTAAAAAATGTGATTGCCCGTCACCCGAACTTTTTTTTATTACTTCAAACATCAGATAGGAAAGTGGCTTGCAAAAAAGAATATTTGACACAAGTTTTCGACTGAATTTTGAAGTTTTGTCACTCATTCTGATTTAATATGACTTCACATTATGTTCAATTTGCTTACAGCGGTAAATGTTGCTATCTCGAGCCAACACTAATTGTAAGTATAACGTAAGCTATCGACTTATCAGCCTGTAACTTGGCACCGGCTGGAATCGCGTCAATAGGCTATGGGGCTATGTAATTTGACATAAATCAGAAGACCGGACACACCCCCACCAAAATATTTGAGGCACAAATTTTATTTCATGGCATAAAGAAGGTCATTTTTTTCTTTTGTAACGCTTACGTCTAATTTTCTCTTGGATCGGTTCCAAGTCTGGTGAATAACAACATCGGAAAAGGATTAAAGGAAGAACAAACACATTTATGAAAATCACATTCATTACAGGGACTTGTAATCACACTAACTGATACAAAAAAAATCACACTGTTCGGATGCTTTCTCCTTTACATGCTAATAATTTAAGGCGTTACCGGTCGTGCGTAACATCGTGCGGTGTATCTTAACGCCTTCATCTTGGTCTCGGTCGCCCAAAGTGAACTCCGACATATTAGTTGAAGCCAATTTAACCGAGGAGACTGCTCCCTGTCAAAACTTTTGTTAAAGATGGAACACAGAGCAGTTACCAAGGCTTACACTTACTTCACTTGCATAACTTATCATCAGAATCACATTCGTTCCTGAGAAGAAAGCTTCAGTCACATATCTGAGCTGACACGCACAGTTTTATAATTGTGTTTTAACTGTTATTTTATATTAATTTTACAAATGTTTATTTATCTATTTTGTCTATTATAAATCAATGGGATTTACTACAACACTCCTGTATATCACTTATTATAATCATAGCATATAGTGTTAGTCAGGTAGCACTACTATGCCCGTGCTATTATGTCAGGTATCGTCAACGTGAGGTGATGTCTACTATAACACGTCAGATCTGGAGGACTAAGGAAATGAAGACAAAAAGAAGCACCAAATTTACTATCTGGTGTTGGTGATGTATGTCTATGAATATCATTACTTATTGTAGAAGTGATGATGGAAACGATTTGGCAAGCCTGTTATTCAAATAACGAAATTATACCTAGTATATTAATAAACTTAAGCCGATTTTGTTCCAGTGATTATGGGATCGAGCTACACATAAGACACCGGTTATGGTATCCACTCGTCTCTAATGAGCAGTAAATGCTTTAGTAGTTCATTCACGTGAGCAGATACAGAAGAATGATTAATGTGTTCATCATATTTACGTCATGTGTACAACGTGTGTCCCACGACCACGTAAATAACTAAATAAGATCTGAACCATCTTTCTCTTACAGTTATATTTCATGATACTTGAAGCATGATCATAATAGTTTATATTGTATATGATAGAGTTATGATAAAGTAACAGCTGTTTGATCTCTCCTTTATGAATGTTGAGGAAAAGTATTTATTTTGTAATATAAACTTAGCCGGGCAAATGCAAACAAAATAAACAGCTTCTCGTCTTGAGCACAACAAAAGCATTAAGCGCTCTACACCAGCATCACCACAATATTCTAATATTCATGTTTAATATTTAATAAAGCATTTTGTACTGCGCCCTGTCTGTTTATATTAAAATGTTTACCATCTAAAAATCATGGCTTTAGATTTTTATGTCTTAAATTTACTCTTACTTGAATGTCTTAAATTTACTCGTACATAAGAGTTTTGCCAACACAAGCTCGTATGACTAGCGCGCAGTGTGAGCTTGATCAACCTCACGTACAATTCGTCTCGTCGTAATGTAAACATTTAGTTTTATTGTAATCCTAATAGTAATTAGAATGAAACTACTTTACATATTTATTTATTTAGCTAGTCCGATGTTTTGGAAGCTTTTCATGACCATTTCTGCTGCACAGCTTCTGAAATAGCGGGCTTGTTAAATAATTAAGTGAACCACGATAAAATCCGTGAAAGTAGTTTTATTTAATAGCTTTAGATTATTTGTTTTGTGGCCTGAGTAGTCTATGTAAAATTAGCGATAACGAAAAAACATTGAAACTAACCGCATCAACTATATGCATTCTTTCGCGCAGTTCACTTTCATGCAGTAGATTGGTGTAGTTAATAGTCTCGAAGTGTATACAGTATAGTGACGAATTGTATATGACAAGCTCACACGACGCACTAATTATATACGCTTATGTTAGCAAAACTCTTTGTACTTTATATTTTTAAGTAATCATTTCTATATTTTACATAAGTAGTGGTACTATCGCTGTACGACTAGTACTAGGCTGGGCCACGACTCAAACCTAGGTAGAACGCGGCGACATAAACAACTTGGGAGCCACTGGCGTAAGGACTTCATCCGGACAGATCGCACGATTCACGCGGCGCGCGCTGCTTGTCGCGTGTTGTGTTAAAGATGTACTGCCCGATCGCGTGACGCGTCGGTCTGACTGCAATGATGCAATGTAGTATAATAGTTCCTTTTTGGGACCTGAATTTACCCCGTGGAAGCGCAGAGAAGCTCAAAAGAGCTTCATCGGATTGGTACGCGACTAGGCACGTGGCGATGAGACTACGTATGGGGTTGTAAGAGGGACCGACTCCCCCCCCCCTTACCCACAGATGGGAAGAGGCATCCCGATTTAAGTGTTTGTAACAGCTAATTTAACTATTTTTATCATGGCCACAGGGACCGAGAGGTCCTCCTCCCCCGACTCTGATATCTGGGCCAGCTAGCGGTGCTGGCCTCGGTGCTGGCGTGATCATTTGGGTCATGGAGAGGATCATGACTGGGGGGCCCGTACCCCCTTCACCCTCAGATGGGTGAAAGAAATCGCACGCAATGGGTTCTGTGAGTCCGAGAGGATTACCTAACCGGTACTGCTGTATCACTCAAATCAGGCAAATCGCTAATCGTATTGGAGCTAGTCCCAGAAGGTTTCGTTCGGACTGTTCGTAGTCGAACGCGTGTCCTGTTTTCTGGGTGTCTGGGTTGTAGCGTATATTTCGCATCTGTCCCAGAGGACGTCTACGTGTCCCTACACTGAGTGTTCGACGTTGTGACTGAGAGCATGTTTGCTGAAAGTCTCTGACAGTAGGCGTGATGTGGTCGCACTCGACCGACAAAACGTATCTGGGACGAAGGCCGATGATAGTCACGCGGAATCACACAGTTTGGATCACAGTCCACTGTTGTTGTAACGAGAGGGTTGGGGTGACGAGGCACCCGATCGGTATAATCAGTTGAGATGTCTTTGAAGTGACCTCTGATGTACGGCAAATCAAAGTCCTCGCCACGAACAGCACCACGTTTCCATGGACAGCCGGTGGCTATTGCTGGAAGCGATTCTGTACTTTTTGCAAAATCTCTACGTGACAGGGTCTAGCGTGAGCGAATATTATGCTGGAAAGTGATAGTATCGGGCGGATACAGATTTAGTTGAGTGTAAACTTGTTTATAAGAGGCATCTTACTTTTAGTATTTATTGGGTAGTAAAGCTTATGTAAGACGTACCGTGCTTTATTACTAACTTGGGTTATGTACCTTTTAAATGTAAGAGCAGTATCAAGAGTGATTCCGAGATATTTCACAGAATTTACTCACGGTATTCCTTTGCCATAGATGGTTACTGAAGATGATGCTTCTAGCGTCGCTGTGCCTAGTGCCGCTGACAGCTGCGCCACCGAAGCATATAGCTCCACTCTTTTCAGAGTTGACTTCTATTGTACATCGTGCGAGCCACTCACCGAGCGCAGTGACGACTCGCTGGAGAGTAGCGTAGGATATCCTGACTCACTTTATACTTGTGCGGTACTAGGGTGGTATCATCTGCGCACATCGCTCCTGGGATAGTACGGGATATCGCTCGTGTTTAGGTTATACAGGGTTGGGGGAGGGGGGAACAGTGGGCTTGTGAATAACGATCACAGTGGCTTCTATCCATTTGTCTGGGAACATGCATCTCTCAAGGAGGGCGTTGAATATGCACACTGAGTGGTTTATTAGGACGGGAGGCAACATTTTAAGCACATTGTTTGTCGGTCCAGGGGACCGTCTAAGGAAGAGATCTTTGATGAGGAATTTCACCTCGTTTATAGTGGTCGTCCTACGTCCTCAGGGTCGCCTTCTGGTGATAGAAAAAGGTAGTTCTCAACTTCTCGATGTACCTCGGCTACTTGAGAAGGGATTGGTTGCAAGATACTCGGGCACATTGAGATTTCAGCGTGTCAGCTAGTACTTTTTAGTAGTCTTTTTTATCATCACCTGTCACCTTGGAGAAAAATTTTCGGATTTTGATGAGAATTAAGTATTGTATATCTTCCGGGGGACTGGTGGACACTTCGATCACGACACAGATATGTTTAGTGAGATGGGTGGCTGCCACGATAACAGCTTCACCGAGCTCTATCGTGTTGGTAATGTAGTCGAGATTATACTATATTGAAAATAATTGAAGTGTACTTTTAGGACAATGCAGTAGATAATCGTTTTAGTATAAACGACATTTTCGTGGGGACCAAAGTCAAGTTTACTACTGGCCTGTGGTCTGAGGCTAGCTCGTTTACCATCTTACTCTGATTGACGTTGAGTGAGACGCATTTCACGAAGGCGAAATCTAGTAGAAAACCGTACTGTTTCGCTCTGTGAAACCGTGACATTTCGATCTGATGGGGATAATAACATGATTTGTTCTGTGTAGATAATGCTAGCGAGCCTTGTTCCGTTGGGGATCGTGCGGGAATCCCCTAGCCAGTATGGCGATTGTTGAATTCACCGGCTATTATTACTGAAGGATTTAGATCTCTTAGCGTTTTTTATATCGGTTTTATATATAAAAATTGGTGTCCCAGATAGTTTGTATGCACAGATTAGCATGAACTTACATACATATTTTCCATAGGAAAACTTCTAAGTTTTCTAATTCGGGCGGGTCTAGATGGTCACAATGGAGCGCTCTTGATAAATCGAAAATCAGGCGTCCGTACCCGGGGACGGAGTCGGTACTTATTTTTACGACGGGGCCTTGAAGGGCTTTGGTCTATCCGGGCCCCTCTTTAATATGCGCGCCTTCTTTTTACTCACACTGTCCTTGTGCGATTTTTTATATTGCTTAGATGCCTTGGGACATCCCTATAATTAGCCGTATGGCCTTCGTTGCGACCCTCGATGCTGACGTGAACGTTTGGCTCATAAAGAGGGTCATGACTTTACTGTTTTTTTCTCAAGTCAGCGCAACACTCGGAGTTACTTCATAAGAGTAACGGTATAATGTTTCGTTCCGCATTTTCATCTTCTTATTAAATATATAAATCGAAGCCCCCAAAATTTGTCTGTCTGTATGTGATCAATTTTCTTCAAATCTACTGATCGGGTTTTCATGCGGTTTTCACTCACGAATAGAACGATTCCTTAGGATAATCTTAGTACATATGTGATCACTAGATACACGATATGTGCTTCTGCAAACTTTTCTAGACCTTTATTTAGAAGATCTCTAAGTTTCATTTGTAAAATTAGTACAAGTCCCCTTTAAAATATAACAAGCATTTCCACTTACGCTGTGTACGATTAAATGAAAAGACAAATTTCTGCGAATAATATGTTGGGCAGGAACCCGCTGTATGCGGTTTGCGGTGTTGAGCAAACAAACACATGCCAAGGTACACTGTATAACTATAATAATAAAGTCCAATCTCCACCGTAGCACAATCTGCGTATGACAAAATTTTACCACGTAATTTTCATAGGTATTTATTATATTGTGAGGAATAAATTTGAAATGTAAATAATAAAATTTGACTCTGAATTACTTGGTCGTTACGGTAGGCCGCCGGCTGTTATATGCCGGGAGTTTCATGAGGGGGTCGCAATAAATCTTGACTGAGTCTAAGTTTTCAAATACCCTTTGACAAGCACTTTCACTTTCATCGTGCTCTGTCATGTTCGTTTTATTGAACTTCAATATATTGAAGTGAAGGAGTTGTCGCGGAATCGGTAACTTCATAATTTGGACATATAATTTAACCACGACTTCGAAACATTAACAACATTCCTAATTTTAATGAATTAGGACTGGTTAAAGTGAATTTGAGTTCTCGTTACAATTTTTAAAGTCGACATTTGCCATATCGAGACTCAACAGATACGTTGTGAGGTGAGATATTTATTTTATTTTTAAATACATTATTTATACTTGTATTGTGGCGCTTCAATGTCTATAAATGTTGACGACCGGCTGGCTCAGTTGGTAACGTGGCGGTTAGTCCGCAGGTTACGCCAGAGTTCGCGGATTCGAATCCCGCCTAGAACATGTATGTGTATATATGTATTATGTGCATTTCTATAATAACAATCGCAAATATATAAAAAATCTTAAATTTCTTTTTTTATATATATACTTCCGTTATATAGTACCTGTAATACAAGTCCTTACCACAACATTGGGTTGACGTGGTGTAATAAGTCCGCAGATGTTAGAACTATAAAGTGTTATAACTATAATTAAAAATTACAAATTATTCAACTATATATATTATAGCGGCCCAGCATTTGCCCGCTACTTATACCTCATGGACTCCGGAAAAAACCATGTGTAGAAAATAGTATCGCTATAGCTTATGTGTTATCCTGGTATATAAGCCATAACATTGCCAAAATTGTTGTTGCAATCAAAATCTGCTTGGTGGTTTTGGCGAAATTGGATAACAAACATCCATACCATACCCATTCAAACTTTTACGAAATTGTTATATTAGTTATATGATACAAGATATTATAAAAAAGACAAATACCGACTTACAAATTTTGTAACACTTTCCTTTCCGAAGCACCTCGACGATAAACTACATTATGTTATTTATCGTAGGACTTCCTGGTCATACAGTGAATACTCTTTGGGTTTTCTTTACAGACTTACAGCAGACAGAAGGACAACAAAGTGACACTATATAGGTTCCGTTTCGTTTTTTAAATTAGGTTAGGTATACAAAACATATACAACCCAATTATAGGCAAGGAAAAATTTTGCGATGCGCAATCAAGATGTTCACATTTAAAAATTTCTTTGACCGTTCCACGCAAGGCACAAAGCTAAGAGCTGCAAGCGTTTAATTCCAACAAATATATTTCCCAAGGCAGCTTCCGCTGAAACTACACTGTGGGGCCACAGCAGAAGCGATGGCATCGCTTCATCATCATCCTTGGATGTGACGATGTCACAGATGCGATATAACGCCTGACCTTTGGGAAATTGGGCCATTTGAGGGGAGGTGAAAAGGATGGCAATGTGACAGCAAAGTAATTATATTGATGTTCATTGCCACGGTGGTCGTTATAAGGCTCCTATTTCTCGTTTGTCCCCTTATACTTTTTATTAGCGGGCCCACCACTCGTTCCCATCCCTGTTACTCCTGTCTAGCCATCATCGACAGCGGCAGCCACTCGCGGCGATAATCTCAGGGAGCCCGAGGGAAAAGCAAAACTATCATGGACCCACAACGAATTTAAGTGCCCGGCGTTGAATTTTTAGACCAAGTGGTAAATCTCCGGCAAGAACTGGTAAGACCTCCGTACCGACGGCCCGGTAGGCTTCACATAAAGATATTAAAGCTAATATTTGACTCTGCAATAATTTACATTGCACCGCGCTTGTAGTAGCCCTGTTTACCCACACTGGTGATCCGTAACATATGCCTCCAAGATATATAATTTTAAGGTCTTAAATGTCAGGGGTACGTTGGTGTTGATATGTTGGTAAAAGCGTAAGAGTTTTGTATAGCGCTTCCTGCGGTTTGTGTGATGTGTTCAGTAAAAGGTGAATTTATTTTCTATAATTAAGCCTTGATTATTATATTAACACACACACACACACACACACACACACTCAGGCAATTAAACTCAGGCAGTTGTCAGACTGTGTGATCTGCGTATTCCATAAATAAAGATAACAGTACTGAGCCCTATGGCCAGCCTCGAGTCATAATCTTCATATATGAAAAATCGCCGTGCAGCGTTAGCTATGCTGTGTACGTAGTAGGAATATATCAATGAGCAAATATTCTAGTAGCATACCCTGTTTTTTTTTTAATTTATAATGCACCTGATATGTCTAGAGATATTCCCACTACGTACTTCGCGTCTGACAGAACTGCCGTTTGTTTTCCTTACCAATATGGCGGCATCAACTGTAGATCGTTCAGTGGCGAAATCTCATTGTTGATTATAGAATAAGATCCCTCCTCGGACAATTCGATTAACACTGAGCTTTCCGACCAATTTAACCAAGTTGGAAAGTAATGTGATGTGGGCGGTATGATTTCGGTTCATGTGGGGGTTTGCTGCCTGGTTTTTGAATAAGATTGATATTACCGCAACGCTATATTTTTGGGAAAGTGCCTTCAGACATGCATCGGTTAAAAACAATTAAGATGGATGGTCATAGAAGCATGTTTAATCATTGAGTCAGATATTTTATCGTCGCCGGAAGATCTATTAACTGGCAATAGTGTCATTATATGAATGAATCCGGCTTAAGTGGGTAAGTTTGAGGCAGGTGCGTAAGCGGGTTGTAATGTAAGTTTGAGGCAGGTGCGTAAGCGGGTTGTAATGAGTTTAATCTAACTTCTCTGCGACAGTCCAAGTGATAGTTCACTGCAGGTCACGCCGGCCCACCACCTGCACGTTAGCATCCTACTCCACCAGAGTATAATATGATTCCTGGCTCATTTATTTATAATATGAGTTTCCTTTTTGAGCTTAAGTAAAAACTAGCGCCCTGGCCTCGCATGGATATTTAACAAAATATAGCAAAAATTCATTGTTTAATTATTAAATTTAATTTCGGCCTCGTAAGCGTTACACGGTACCACATGTTATAAAGAGGAAAACAATTGATTGTTTGTTTATTTGTGTGCATTGAATGGGCTCCATAACTGCTGGACTGATTAAAAAAATATTTTACCATTAGAATCCTTTGTTTTTTACGCGGGGAAACGCATTTACGCGCCTTCACCGGCTCTGGGTGGGGTCCAGTGGTGTATGGGACTCGCGGCACATGATAGTGCCGAATACCCACAAAAACCACTGCGAGTTCCATCAGTACCGCCCTTGGTGAGGTACCCCAGAACAGCAATTATCAGGACACCTCGACGGCTAGTCAGCCCCCTAAGGGACCAACTCCACATCCACAGACGGGGTTGCCACGCATTACAGGATAACCCCAACGACCTTCGAACAGTGCAATGGGGTGAGGTTCCTATCCTCGCATCTTGCCCCGTGCGCAAAAGCGCCTTCTGTTGCTTTTAGGTCCCCTCTTCTTATAACAGGGTTACCGAGAGCGATTCCTCCTCCTGATCTTTAAGTCCCCTCTTCCTATAAAAGGGGTGCAAAGATCCCCCTCGGATCAATTGGCTTCGCCTGGGTTCATACTATTGAGCCCCACTGCCACCTACATTAACGCTGATGAACATATAATATATTCGAAAACGATGAAAACTTCGATAATGTAACTAAGGGTGTGAAAAAATATCAAAGTAAGTCTTTAGATCGCAGCTGCAGAAATTATTCATCGGCTGTCCAGAACAACGTCTGCCGGGATAGATAGTTAATATTTATTACATACAGATAACATTATATACGGCTAATAGGATTCCAATGGTAAACGAATATTTTTATAGTCCAATAGTTGCGGAGCCTATTCAATGCAAACAAATCAAATGTTTCCTCTTCATAATATTAGTGTAGATGCACATTCGTTTCTCGGCCCGCGTCTTATACTAAACCGCTGCTGATATTAATCTGAAAACTCTAATTAAAAGGAAATCAATTAATAGTAACCGGTTCTTTTTGCACACCAAACAGTTTAAAACTTTAAAAAATCCTCTCGCAATTTTCGTGGCCTTATTAAAATGCTCTCTAGTTTATTTTGTATACAGACGAGCAGAATCACAAATGAGGGGACAATGGTTTTTGTTTTTTATTAATCGTGGCTTTTCCATGCCCAGAGGGATTCATTTAATATAAAAATTATTTTTCATTTTATTAAAGAAAATCCATTTGGATGGTGATATTCTTCAAACCTGGTTATATAATTTTTAATTAGTTTTTTTCTTATAAGAACTCATTGTTTACGTTTAGTTTATATGCATGTTTGTATGTACATATATGTATGTAGATTTCTATGTTCCCTCCCACAGCCTAAACAACGCGAGTGCGTTAAAAGATAAAATAAAGAAAATGGCAGATTTTAGGCGCGAGTTCTTCTTTCTTACCTAAGAAATCAAGTTTAGTATTAATTAAGTCTATAATTTGATAAGCAAAGTTATGGAGATTTAAATGACGATTAAAAAATTGTACATAATTTGTAGTTTTAATTTAAGTATAATAAAAAGATAATAGTACTGCTAACTGAAAATAACACATCCTAATTTTGAAATATAAATGGTAACGCTAATAATGACGCTTCAAAGTTTACGAATATTATTTTTAATTTGAGCATTTTATATAATCAACGTAATTTAACACTGCAATCAGATTGTTATAGACATTTTGCGATCATAAGTTGAGTGCGCTACCAAGTGTTGTACACTCCCGTTGAAGTACTGGTACGCCATCAAGTTGTCATTACCGACATGATAAAGCAACATAAGTGTTATTACCAGTCTCTGAGTGAATAGCAAATTCCCTAACTCAACTTTAGTCAGAGGTAGCCATGCATTACAAAGTAATAAGACTGACACGACCGGGAAAGTACCTCGCGCTTACATGATACTGCCTAAAAGTGACAGATAGGTTATCGCGTTTCGTGTGTTTTGTACAGACTTTCTGGAGGAGAGGACGATAATAAATTAATGAAAACCTCCCACAAAGTTTTCCCTATTTTGTAATATCATTGGGGTGAGGCGGAGTCTTGGCGTTTTAATCTTAATCGAGAATAAGATGTTTAATTTAGATCTAAATTAAAAGTCGTCATGGCCGTGCGCAGATGTTATCACTAAATTAAAGTTGTACAGTGATTGACTACGGCGAGACAACGCTAATGTGGTCGCGTTTTACTTTTACTACTTTTAACTGGTGTTTGTGCTGTCGACGCGCCGGAACACTGTTCTCGTCATCATCATTGTTATAGATTAAGCGCGGCTACGGACAAGATACAATTTTTAGAATTTAATCAAAATAACTATAAAAATGTTCTAGTACTTTTAACATTTTGTGACATCAGAATGTCTGTGCGCGGTGTGAGAATAATTCTGTTAGTTACAGTACACCTGTACGCGTCGATCATATTCGACTCGTATACGTGAAACTGTAAAAATCGGAGATCCTCCCCGGAAAGAGCAGTACTTAGATACACTTACATCATGGCTCAATGCGGGTTGGCGGACTTTTATTCCTTAAAGTGATTATTTAAGTTGAGTTTTTATTCCTTGCTGTTCTTTCTGCTCTGTCTCCAACCAATTTAGGTCACATGCACGTGAAAATTGACAAAAATCTACATAGCCGATTTTTTTTTTTGGGTTTGCCCACTCATAGGCCATTTGAGGATCAAAGGATAATATTGTATTAATTACGAAATGAAAGTAGGAAGGCAAACCAGTAACGATTTAAATTAAATGCCTGTAGGTAGAGCATACTTGGCAAATGCCTGTAGGTAGAGCATACTTGGTAAATGCCTGAAGGTAGAGCATACTTGGTAAATGCC
>JAFELO010001098.1:82754-123865 GCA_017140195.1 Eumaeus atala | reverse complement strand
TGTAGGTAGAGCATACTTGGCAAATACCTGTAGGTAGAGCATACTTGGCAAATGCCTGTAGGTAGAGCATACTTGCCAAATGCCTGTAGGTAGAGCATACTTGGTAAATGCCTGTAGGTAGAGCATACTTGGTAAATGCCTGTAGGTAGAGCATACTTGGTAAAAGAATCACTTGTTGTGATCATCGTCCGAAGTGGCATCGTATATACAAGGACAAAAGGACAGTTCCAGGCTGAATGTAAATGATTACGAAATCGATATCTTCGCCAACATTGCGTCGGTGTGTGTTGACCCTGACGACCAAACCTTTAAGTCACCGACCGAACACCGGTAAACACAAAATCCGTCGAGACCGAACTTCGTCCGCCGCGAAACTTTTAATTAAACAATTTCTGACGCCTCGTTGATTAGCGTTTATGATTACGCAGGTGATGTTCGATGATTGAAAATTGAAATGGAAAAATATTTTATCGCTCCCGTGTACAAACCCCGAACGAGAGGTACTAGATTCAGTACATATGAATAGAATACTAGAATACTATCTTATATCAATACAATTTTATCGTTAGTCAGAAGTCACGTTTGGGAAGACGGAGTGTATCTCGTCCAAGTAGATATCCGAGAAATGGTTGTTTCAGGCTACTGTGCGTCTTCGGTACTCTGCGGGTGTGGTATATTTAGCTGAGAACAGATATAATAATATAATAATAAAATCTGTGGACTTGTCACACCACGTTAGTCTAGTCCTGTGACAAGTAGCGTGAGGACTCGTGTTACTGGCACCATACAATGGAACTATATTTAATATTGTGTAAATTTAAGAAAGTTTATGTATTTAAGATTTTTATTACAGAAATACATACAATACATATATAAAATCCATGACCTGGGCGGGATTCGAAACCGCGACCTCTGGCGTAACACGCGGACTAACCACCACGTTAACAACTGAGCGAGCCGATCGAAAAAATTACTGTTCATAATGACGATTATCTATTCTTTAAGTATATCACGCTCGATACCGCCGCAATAGAAAACGTCCTATGTTGTCGTGTATTTTGTGAGTACGCAGTGGCCCATTAGAGGAGATCGGGAAGAGAGCAACGCATATGCATAATCAGGGCTTATTTGAACATCTATGAGCGTAAGTAGTCTCCAACAAACTCCGACCAAAATATTTATAACTAAGCTCTTCTATGTTTCCATTGTTGCTGGCTGTACCGTCATGTATTCTGACTTGTGTAAAACTGGGTTAGCCGAAGGTGGTCTTAGCAAAGGGAGACTCGACGAAAATCTTAAATGGTAGATTCCCTTTTTGCTCATATTTCATATATAGAATTGTAGTACAAGTCAAGTAATATGCGTGACCGTTTTCTCACGTTCGGTGATCCAACTGATGACAGCGGAATATTAAAATGGCTTCTCTGAACAGATTACTTGTTACTGCTAATTGAATTAGCTGCATCATGTCAAGGGTGTACATATTTCTAACGGCTGTGATCTGCTTTCATATCACAAGCATACCCCGTGATTTGAAGCATACACTTTCATTATAACAACTTTATTGATTTTCTTAAAATTAAAAAACGCGTCATTTAAAAATCCACTCTCCATTATTAAACAATTACTTGCAATGAAGTTTTAATTTATTCAATTTACATAATACACCAAGAGCCTGTAATTTAAAAAAACACTTAATGGGCTAATGTTCATAAAAATTAAGCACGTAATTTTCCCGTTCAGATCATCTCGAACTTATTTTTTTACAAATTACGCCATTATTTTTAGTGTTTTGTGGCAACTGGCAATTCCTTGCTTAGTATTTGTAGTAAATGTTTTGTTTCATTAAGTCTAGTACTTCAGGAATCCTATAGTGTTCACATTTCTGACGCCGGTCAGACAATCAGACAACAACTGGGGTCGGGTACCATCATTCACAGTGAGTATAAAAAACAAAGACTCAATGTTCCTAGTAGTGTCAATCTTTAGTCACTACAGTAATAATACGCAGAAGTACTTAATTAGGACGGTAAAAATATTAGCAACGAAGAATATATAGAGTCGTATAGCGTGCAAGTGATAAAGTATTCTGAAACGGACGATAAAATCGACTCATTTAGAATCGTGGTAATGTGGGCAAAGTAATCTAGTCTTATTTTAGCATTAGCAAATTGAAATAAATATATTTTACAGAATTAGAACAGTCTGGTGGTAACAGACTCTTAGTCTATAAATAACGTAGAATGAAGATCGAACGATTGCTCCGATGGAACAGTAATGTGGCTACAATTAATGTTTTGTAACCTAATGCTTACAATTACGGATCGTAAACTATGAGTGTAATTGCTGGCGTGAATGCGTTGCTGGCAAAAAATATTACTTGCATGTTTTTAGAGTTCCATAGCCAAATGTCACAAGTCGGAACCTTTATAGTTTTTCCATATCCGCCTGTCTGACCATATGTCAGTAAACGTTTCATTCAAAGATTATGGGTACTGCATATTTAAAATTAGAAATGAACCGCTACAAAATGATATTGTAGGGAAAGTTTAGTCATTAAGGATTACTCTTCATACGTAGGAATGTTTTTTTCTAGAGACCACAGTCGTGTTTGATGTTGTTACCGTCTTTCAGAATGATATGAAGGTTTCTAAAAAGTTTTTACGATTTTGTAATTACTTTATGAGTTATTCGTTTCTGGATCGGTGGTTTTGTACTAGTGAGAGCAAAATTGTAAAAAATCGGGTTATAAAATTTTATAAAATCTTCATACGAAATTTGATTTAAACGAAATCGATTCGGTAATTTTAGAGCTACGCATTTTTTTTTTTTTTTTTTTTTTGTTTACTCCGGCGGAACCCTTCAAAGGAATAGTCGGACTCGCTCATAAATAGTTTTTGTTTTCATTTCTCATTCAATGTTATCTTTGGATAACTGTATTTTTTGTAGTTTTAACAACTGCATTTCAGCTCATTCGGGCACCGGCCCGAATAAGTTGAATTGTTGAATTATTACTAACAATAAACGCGAAAGCTTGTAAGTAAGGATAGATGTTTGTTACTCTTTCACGTAAAAACTACTGAATGGGTTTTAATGAAAGTTTACAATAATATAGCTTATACATCAGAAGAGCTCACAGGCTATATAAAAAAGATATGTGCATCGTGCAAATATGGGCGTCATCGCAGGCACCAGCTAGTCAGTTATATAATGCTAGATCTAACCTACCAATGCCAGCAAACAATCGTTTTATCGCAGGACATTAAAAGCATTGAATGAACGTATAGATTATATAACAGATTCGTTTCCGCTCTCCACGAACTCTCAAGATCTCTCTCATCTCCATCTGGAGCCAGAAGGTGCATACAAAGTACAACAATTGAATGTCACTTCACTCCAGCATCGTGTTAACGATGTGCTTTACTATATAAAACCCGTATTAAAGTTTTAATATTATGAATGAAAAAGTTCACTTTCATAAATTGAATAGACAATATTTGTGACTATATAATTTAAATGTCCAAGTGTTCTTGTTGTAAGTTACTCTTAGAGTATTTCTCTCTGCTGTATGAAGTGTTTTTGCTTGCTTCTTCAATATGTAAAGTATTTTGAAGTACAAAATTATGTTTTAAAATTTACTACGGGTCATGATTTATATCATATGACTTTGGCTAGTCATATGGTATAACTCATAATAAGAAACTTGTATTTTCTGCCCTTCTCGAGTTATGACACTAAGAGTTTTAAGTTACTTCAAAATAAAGTAACGTAATCCTCATAGGATAACTATTTTGTCCGTCCATCTGTCCATCTGTCAATCCGTCCATAAAGGAATTCTTAATCTTACCCGATAACTAAAAGTTTTTATAACTTCAGTAGTAAATAATAATAATAATAATAGTTATAAATATAAAAACATACAATAATATAATTCTCTGTGTGGCCTAGTTTGGGTACAATAGCTCTACGTAATACAAAATGCTGTTTTATTTCGTACATACGTGCTACGTTGGGTGTTTCTCCGTCCGACAGAATTCGTGACAAAGTGATAAGGCAGAGAACTAAAGAATCCGATATCACACTACGAATAGGCTCGCTGAAATGGCATTGGACTGGTCACACACTCAAAAGAAGACATGACAGATGGGCCAGTAAGATTCTGGAGTGGAGGCCGCGTTAGGATTAGGGTCGGTCGTCTTGGCGTTCGTGGCAGAGAATGTGTCCAAGTGTCCAACAGTGGACCGATAGGGGCTAATAATAATGATGTGACGTGGTCAGTGGCCACTCCACTGCGTGGTCGTCGACGTTGCTTGGTACACTGATGATATGAACATTAGTCACTGATGACAAATCTCTAATGCGATCCCGTACCATTAGCAATTCAGTCATACGATCATCAAATAATTATAGTGAGTACTCATTACGTTGTAATTGCATAATACTCGTGTTTTTTTAATGTTAAATGTGTTGTATCGACAACATGTTATACAGGTGGTCTAAAAGGAATGCACCAACTGAAAGTGGGGAATGAATGAGACTCTTTATCTAACTAACAATTTTTGTCGCAGGTCTTGTATTATAAGTTATGATATTTATAGGGTGGGAAAATCCTTTTCTTTTTGGGTTCCGTATCCAAATGACAAAAACGGTCGGTCCATCTGTCCGTCAGTATGTCACAGACGTTTCAATCGGAGATTACGCGTACTGTATGTTTTAATTTTGGATGGTACATCGTATAAACCACTACAAAAAGATGTAGTATATATTGTAGTAGATTTAAAGGAATGTATTCTTTCCAAATAACAAAAATATTGTGTAGTTTGAGAGATATGCTTTTTTTTATGGAAAGAAAGTAATGTTAGATAAACCTATAAATAACTCGAAATATTATATAGTAGCTCTAAATATTATAGAACAAAGCGCCCATAGATAGAGTAGGAGGGCTTTAGTGTAAAATTAGTTAAGGTAACAATTCGACACGTTATTCAAGGGTGAAGCCGGGTCGGATCGCTAATTACAACTTATATATAAATACGTTCTTCATAAAACTAATAACCAACAGTATTCAAACGCAGAGCCTCAGCATTAGACGTAAGTCATCGTAGCGGCGTAATACTTTAGAATAATCATTATGTTATATCAGGAAAGTACTTTCAGTTCGTCATGTAATATTCAATCTTAGATCATTATAACAGGAAATGATTTGCAAAATAGTAATGAAGCTCTTGGAAATATGACACGAACAAAGTTAAATTTCCAATTCTATTTTACGTTTAATTTGTAATGATAAGCATCTTTTAACATAAGATATTGTAGATGATTTAGAGTTCCCTATGAATATGGAAACTTGCACCAGAATTTCAACTACGCAACTATAAAACCACAAAACAACTCATAACGTGTATTAAATATGTAATATAATATATAGCACTGTTTCTTACGTACCAACTCTACAAATATATGCAAACCGTGTTACACGACCTTGCGCGGCCGAGCCCCCGTGTCACTTTACATGTGGTTTTCGGGAGCCCGGGTGGTCAATTGGTAAGAATGGGCCGAAAGAGGACAACCAATTAGCACAACCTCTAGTGCGGATATATTTACTGATGCCAGTAGTCATTTTACAACATTTCCCCCCTCATTGTGAAGAACATGTGACCAACAATGAGAAGTAAAAAGTGTCGATATGATATTATAAAAAGAAAGTGTTACCTACACACACGATACATCCTCTGCTTATTTAAGCCATTTGGTAATATTCATTTTCTTGTAGTTATCAAGTACCGCGACCTATTTAACAATTTGCAGATCAGAGGCTAACATAGTCACAACCACCACTTGGGCGCCTGTGGCATTACAGATGGTACTCGGGTCCATGAAACTACTGGTGACGGTAGGCTTACGACCTGGTATGTTACTCTACCGCAATTTCATGAGCAGGCTAACTTTTAGCTACCAATGTTAACCGCTATGAATAAATTACACTCTGGAGTGTTGCAATAAGAAAATCCGTATCGTTCTTAATTTCACAACGTCGAGCCGTGTTACCGGTACCGCCAATTAAGATTTACTCTCGATTGTCTCGAGTCACGAGACGGTCGATGTCCATTTATGCGAGTTTACGTGGAACGTAGCGTGAGTTACAACACTTTTTATATAATCAATTTGTGACAATTACACAGTTTGATTATAATCGACATTCAATAACATATTTTATGGCACATGATTGGAATATGCTGAGCTACGTTTGACATACCTCAAACATTTTCATCGCATACCATCCACCAAGAAACAATTGTCATTTTTAAAACATTAAGAACAATACCTACTGCGTATCTCTATGGGCGCGCTTGAGGGCTCCACACTAGGGTACAGTATGTCTATCTGCAACTGAGTTTGCTATGGGGCGCGAAAGAGGGCATAGAAAAGTATTACTTTTTTAATGTAGGTGTGTTATTTTGCCTTTATTATATTAGTTCAAGGTCTAACTTTATAAATTTTCTCCGTCCTATCATTTGTGACAAGTAATTTGAAGTACAAACACCTATTCAGAAATAAGTTGCAAGTGTTAATGCCTAACTGGGTAAGACCGGCCGTGTCACACACAATTCTCCTATCAGCGATAACAGTTTGTTTTTCCGTTTGTGAGATATCAGCGGTACTGGGGAGGATGGAGTACGACGCATCTGCATTCCCTTCTGTGTTACGGATATTTTAGACGTCGGTTACAGCTCTTGTCACAGGAATGCTCCACCTGATAATTAAACAATTATTTTATTACTTCATTAAGATTGGCATTGAATACAATATTTGCACAAAAACCACCGTGGGTACCATCAGTGTCGCCCTTGATCAACAAATCATCAGGGCACCTCGATGGCTAGTCAGCCCCCTAAGGGAACAACTCCACCACAGATGGGGTTGCCCAGTACTACAGGACAACCCCACCGATCTTCGGATAGTGCAATGGGGTGAGGTTCCCATCCTTGCCCCGTGCGCAAAAGCGCCACCTCCTGTTGCTCTTCTCTTCTTATAAGAGGGGTAACGAGAGCGATTCCTCCTATTTTGTTGTTGGTGTGATACGTTTAATTTTCTATTTCTTTACCTAGCAACTAGTTTCAGTTCTGATGGTATGTACCAATAATAGCCATAATGGCACCTCCATATAAAAACATTATCGATAATTTCTAGAATATAAGACATCCATACCTCTTACCGACATAATATTTATTATATTCAGAAGATAAAAGGCAAGGCATCAAAATCCATATAAAACTACTTAGAACTCTACGCAGAAGCTTTACAGCAACCATGGCCACGGGTGGATTGAAGCGTCGGGCTACTTAGGTGATTCAATAAACCACGATAAAATCCGTAAGAGTTGTTTTATTGTAATGAGTAACATTCGCGTAAACTTAAGATATCAATAAAATCCATACATGCTAGAGGCAAACCTGACTGATTTATATATCCATGCAGAGCCGGAACTACTGTACACAAAAAGCATGGAATTAGGCACAGGATTCCCTTTCGTGATGTAGCGTTACTACAAGATCCTACCGGCGACTGCTTCCAAATTCCACGCTAATGAAACCGCATGGCACAACTAGTTTAAAATAATACTTATATACGATTTGATCAATTTATTTTGTATGTTTAAAAAATAAGGAAATACAAAAATAAACTTGTAATATTTTGACTGTAACATAACTATGAAATACCAACTTTCTTAATATTGTCTTCATTTTCATTATCATATCCCACTTTTTGCAAAAATTTTATGATTCTTGTTCGACGGAAAGTGTGTGCCCGTTAGCCAATTAGGTTTCATAGACAGTCAGATATTCTAACAGTCAGTGGGTCAAGCAAGTGCTTCTCTAAGACACTACTTTTGAGGTTCGCAATCCTAGAACGGACAATGCTGATAATTGGAAATTGGCATCGTGACAAATCGAGCCGAACATTTCGACTGTGAATCCTGGTACAGGTAATGAATTTCTTCAATGTGAGTGCTATTATACTTTTTTCCTTATATTGTTTTAGATAATAACTGCTTTGATTTAAATAATATATATTTTCATAATCATGTTTTAAACATTGACTTAAGTTGAATTGAATTGATTTAAACTCGGCTATTTAAACAAAAAACAAGGAAAATTTCACAGAAAAAATATATTTTTTCTGTGAAATTAAATGTTCAAGAGGAAGGAAAATAAGACAAATATATAAATAAACTAGCGTCGCACCAAGGTAACAACTGCAAAATATAAATCACAAGAGAATCATAATTTTTTTTCGAAGTAAAATTCAAATGATTTAGTTCCAGATTGTAAATTTTATCTATATAATTATTATTACCATCCAAATCCGTTGAGTATTCGAGAGTCGAAATAGGAACAAACTTGCATACAAACTTCCGCTTTATTATTAGTGGAATGGACAAAAAAAATATTAAAAATTGTTATTGGGATTTCTCATTAGCTAAAAACATGATATGTTTTTATTCCCCATACCTTGGAGAACGCAATAAGCCATCAGTCCTATCGAAATAGACGAATGGGGATGTAGAAAGCGCTGCTGTACTGATCACCCATACACTAGTGCACTATAACATTGTGTCCTGCGCAAAAGGCAAATCTTTACGGATAAGATCGCCGTATCCGACATTCGACTAGGAGACATTATAATAAAATGAAAAGCATATAGCAAACTTGTGGCCCTAAAACATGTAAGAAATTAATGGTAAACACATTTGAACAGATTAAGATGAATTGGATAATTATAACGTTGGCCCAATTTTATTGGCCAACTTGACATTGACTTCGCTGGCTCAGCCACATCGAGAGAATGGAGGAGGATCGTGCGGCCGAACGGGCATATCTGGGATGACCGAGAGTAAAAAGCTAAGTTTGAAGACCTAGATACCGTTGGATATATGAGATCCAGAAAGTTATGAGCGGTATGCAGGTGACCAATTGGCAGTCTGTCGCGAAGGAGAGGGACAAATGACACAGTCTAGTGTCGGAACCGAAGATCCACTTCGGGTCACTGCGCCGGCGAAAGTAAGTAGGTAAGGATAAAGAACTTTTACTTGAGATAGTAACAATTGAACACAATAAAACGACATACACCGTACGTACACACATGCCTTCACTGTGAAGCAATTATTTGACTTTATTCAAGTTTTAACGAAAAGATTTTACTTTGGAAGTTATAGTTGTTTTAGGCGCGTTAGAGAAAAATGTTGAGAATGATTTTTTACGATGCGCGCGCACATCATCACGAAAAGTTTGTCTAAAAAATTACCAACAAAGTAAAGTTAATAATATCTACGTACGTTTGCATGAAAATTGTGTTGCAATTATATTTCTGCTACTTAAAGAATTTGTAAAAAAATATATCTGTCATCTTTGACTGTTAGACTGACGGTGCTCGGTTTCAAAAAAGTGACACTCTTTACTTTTCCATCGAGGAGGACGGAATGATTTCTTAAAAGATGATAATCATATGGTATTTTTATTTTCCGCCGGGAACTATATATTCGTGACGAATATGCCACGAATCTGTATAAAAGGAGCTCTACTCCTTTTTCTTTCTTTTATTAATATATAAAATATTAAATTTGATGTGAAGGTATGAAGTCATAATAATCTTCCTCAATAGTGGAAGATTATTAATATAAGATATAAGGAATGAAGAGTAATCCACAAACAAATAGTGACTAAGGGTCAATTCATAAAAGCGCAGAGTCGAAGCGCATCGAAGCGTCAAATTCCTCACAATCAAAAAAGCGAACTCGCACGAATGCGCGCGTATTCACGTGAATTAGCGCGAGAATGCGCGCTTTTTCGTGGCATTAGTGATGGACACCAGTTGCCAGTTGAATCTCGTTGTTGAAACTCGTATAAAATGGTTGACATTGATCTTGCTATGATGTTTCTCGTCGTTTTCCATTGTGATTCACTTCGACACAAGACAGTTTCCGTCCGATTCCGATTGCCGACTGACCAGACGGCGCGTAGTTCGCCTAATAGCCGCTTGGCTTCGCGCGAATGCGCGCGCACCAATCAGAGTTACTCGCGCGCAGGCGCGCGAATTCCCTCAAATGTGCGTGAATTCGCGCGTCTTTATTTTCCTTGGAAGAAATATGTGCATTACATTGTGGAAATAAGGGTGAATTTGCTATATTAAGTTTCGGATTGACGCTTCGATGCGCTTCGACTCTGCGCTAGTATGAATTGACCCTAATAATAAGACATACAAAGGACACCTCCTGGTTGCAGCAGGAGTCTCAGACAACTGCCAAATAAGAAGACATCATACCCTAACTAACTAACCATTATTAAAAACTCTATTGATTCTATTGTTTGTTTCTGGTACTATTTTAAGTTTGTTATTCATTGTAAACAATTCTGACTACCTTTAAAACATAAATTGTCACATTGGCAACCGTATTTACGATATTTATTTACTCAAGTGTTTCTGAATAAAACTTTCAATGTATTATGTATACCTTTATTCTATCATTAGTGTTGTTCTTTCTACAAACGTAATATAAAGCAAAAGCTTCAACTTTATAACAGATTTTTAACTTGTTACGCCAAGGCTAATTACATAACTTCCAAAGCGTGTACATTAGTTCACACACATTTTTTTAAAATATATTTTTTAATATTTACAAGTAGAGAATAATTACACGCTATATTAACTTGGCTTTATTAACTTTCACACGTGGACAGTTTTATTGTTGGACATTATCATGTGTTGCATTGTTAATAAGAAAGTTATTTAACAGTCGTTAAATTTAGAACGATGAGTCGGTTACTTTAAATACTGTTTCAATGAATTGCGTTTTCTTATATCTGTACTTAGCTTTCATAAAATAAATGATCCATATCCGTGCATAGAATATATTTAAGAAAACAATTTGACGTCTTTTTTTTTGTTTCGCGGGGAAATGCTGTTACGCACTGCCACCGGTCTTGGATGGTGTGATCCGGTAGGTGTGTGGGACTCGCGGATGAACCGAATACCCACTAGAACCCCGCAGGTGCCGTTGGCCGCTGCTAAACTGCGGAGCCCCAGATCTGTGAGCAACAGGGCACCTCGGTGACTGGCCAGTCCCTCGTAAGGGACCGGGCTCCTCCAAAATAGAGGGAATGATCCGACAACCTAGATCAGCCACCTTCGACACCCTAACCATTGGTCCCACTTAAAGAGGCTGCATAAGCTACGCCTAGCGCCTCCGCCACACTCACATGTATCGTCCGCGAGGTAGGCCATCCTCCATTTCCTCCTCTCTGGCCCGCTCAGCAGCCTCCTTCAGTGACATGGTCGTCTCGCAGAGGGAAACCTGTCACTTTCGAGTATTAAACAGATCACGCTAGATAGTGGGAGGTCCGTCCCTCCCAGCGCCGCTGCCAAATCATATCGCTGCACGGCCCGTCTGGGGCACACCTTTAAGGTGTGCTGAACCTAGTCCTCAGCAGCGCCACACTCATGGCAGCACGCCTCCGTCTCACGGTGGATCCGACACAGGTACGCGCCGAAGCATCCATGCCCGGTGAGCACCTGTGTCATGCGGAAAGTGAGGGGCTTGCGTTTGCGGCGCATCCAACGCTCTATGACCAGGCCTGCGCCTGGTCCTAGAGCGTTGGTACTTAGGTCGTACGTACGCCGAACTTTGACTGCGCCAGAGCCTCCCCTACCTCCGTATCAGCGCCTCCTCTCCTCACCGACGTAAGCGTCGGAGACCCTACTATGTAAGCCCTCACGTCGTGTCCTCCCCTCCTGAACCAAGAAGTACACTTCAAGAAGATAAACAATTTGAAGTCTGTTTTGGTGTTTGTTGGTACGCGTTTAATACAAAAACTATTAAATGGAATTTTATGAGGAAACGAAATTGCTGGAGGTCAAGCTTAAAATATAACAATGACTGCTTTTATCTCAAATACCGGCAACAAGCCGCAAAACCTCCAGTTCTGCGGACGTCTATGAGCGGTAGTATAGCAGTACACCTAAGGATCGAGTTTACTCCATATGAACTAACATGATGCTGATGTGAAAGGAATCAGAGCCCAGAGAATCGCTCACTGTTTCATACGTTACAATTATACTCCACATATTTTTTTTCATTTAATGTTCCTTTAGCTCGTCTCTATAAGTGCGTCACGGCCTTGAGTTACATGTCATATCTTATCATTTTATCCCAGAGAATAATAAGTTTCTTACGTACACGTGGATAGTTATCCACGTTTACATTTTTTTATTAGTATTCCTTTGAATAATAACCAAGTGGTCATAAACCGTTAAAGCGATCTCGCTTAAATTATGCAAAGCGATTGTCAGATGTAGTGAAGCAGATATCGCTGTGTACTGCAGATGCTCTTCACACGGCTTACGGTGCAGCGATTAAATTTATTACATTTGATTTATGTTGCTATTTCAGAAATTCATGTTCTTGTCTAAGTGTAACCACTCAATTAAGTTAAGCGCTCTATGGTGGCTGACAGGAAAATTCTACTGCTTGATAGTTCTTTAAAATTTTATTTAATGTTCGTGAGGAACAAAGTCGCTTTGTTATTTAAGCGAATTTACTTCATAAGCACAATTTCCTAGAGTCAATTAATTTAAAATATTTTTTAAATATTATGATGTTTTATTGTAATAAGATAAATTCATGTGTTGCTTCTGAAAATAACTTTTATACAAAGAAAAAGAAAAAACGTACCTTCACGCATATTGTCCCCGCAGAGGTAGACAGAGGCGTGCCAGTACATCCACAACTCGTAGTTCCAGTAGATATACTAGTACACCCAAGATTAACCAAAGTACTGAGGCCCATGATGTCATAGGTTGCCAAGTCTATGGCCACTTAGGGCGCATTCCAATCCCGGACAATGTGATTCACGCTTAGTATAATCTGAAAACATTTAATAATAGTTCAACGACCTGGGGATCGAACCCAAGACACCACGAGGCTAATGGTTTTATGACACCCGCACCATTAAACCACAGAGGCGATTTCGATTCTTTTATACAAAGAAATATTTAATTATTTATTATATTTACACTATTTACAAAAACTCATTTGAGAATAACGAAACGACAATTACAGTTTATTCCTACACTAATTCTAATAATTCTAATTTACTCTAAAAATGAATCTTCAATTTTCAGGATTTTTTTCTATTTAATAATCTTATGTCAGCAACAACAAAGAAGTTTCATGTTCAAAATTTTAAATTAAAGAAAACTTATTTTTTTTCGTATAAATTTTGAATGTAAAGACTTTTTAATTATAAGTTGTAAATGAATAATTAATACAACTTTTAATTTAATAAATATTTGTTGGACTGCACTGAGCAAGTAGTTTCCCCGCTAAGAGGTTTTTGTAGAATATTCTTTTTGGAACGTACGTATCAAGTAAATCTGTATGTTAAGTACCTTATGATTATTCGAGAAAAACATAAGAAATTTGTAAAATACTAAAAGAAAGTGTAAATGAAATTGATGACTACGCCAAAATGAAATGCATATTTCGAAGAAAAGTACTTATTTTAAAGTATACACTTGTTACGAGACTTTAGTTTTTTTAATGTATAACAGACACTGAAGTACTGGAGGAACTTTCCAGTCTAACGTGTGTAGTGACAGTAGGCACAGTACTCTGTTCTGTCTAACGTGTGTAGTGACAGTAGGCACAGTACTCTGTTCTGTCTAACGTGTGTAGTGACAGTAGGCACAGTACTCTGTTCTGTCTAACGTGTGTAATGACAGTAGGCACAGCAGTCTGTTCGCTTCCATAATTATAGAAGTCCGAGTGATTGCAAGAGGTAGTGCCATTCTGCATTGCAGCCGATCAGGACCGGCACGACCGGGGTGGTACATCTCGCTCATCAATACCGCTGCAAAGTAGCACTATCGCTGTTGCATTTCCTGGTCCATTAGAGTGGGAATAGGGTAGAAGGGCGACACATCGTATAGCAATTATACGAATGTCTTAGAGTAATGGTTGTCACCAAAAACCGACAAAAGTGAGTCGGACTCGCATCTGAAGGGTTCCGTAACAGCGAACAAAGCGTAATCCTTATATCCCATATATCTGAAATTACTTAAACGATTTTGTTTAAACCAATTTTCTTTTTAAATTACTATAAGCTATTTTTTTTTAATTTTACTCCGCGTAGTACAAAAGTTAGAAGAGGGGACACACGCCTTAGCACTTTAGATACATCTTATCTATCTTACAAAATATTAGATTAATATAGAAGCTGTTTTAGAAACCTCCATAGTGTACAGGAACCACTATCAAATGACACCCCCCACGGTTATGCTATCTCAAAAAAAAATCCCTGGTTACATTTATGGAGCGCCGTCTTTTACAATTTTATTTACCAAAATGTACACATAACACATAATTTTGTAGCGTTTTCCAAATTTCAAACGCGCAGTACCTACCCTCCGAGAGACCCGTTTGTGACATGCGGACAGATGTTCGAACGGACGGATGAACGGACGCACGAACGGTCCGACGGAGGGAAGGACGTGCTGACAGAATATACGGAATTATGAGAGTTCCTTTTTTCCATTTAGCTACGGAACCCTAACATTACTTGAAAGTTTGCAGCTATTGAAACAGTTAAGTTACTCAGCAGTGTTACGGATCAGATCCCACATACAAATGTGGGACCCGTCGATTAGTTACCTGAAGCAGACAACTGTAAACCGTTTAAATAATTAACTCTGGAAGAATTCATTTTTTACCCATTTATTCACGTGGACTACTGCGCCAGAAATAGTGGTTCTTGTGCTGATGTGCGTACACAAGTCATGCACATTAGTTCTTGTGCTGATGTGCGTACACAAGTCATGCACATTAGTTTTGCACGTATCGTAACTCGGCTAACTTGTGATCAATGGTATGTCAAAATAAAAAGTAAATTATCCGTCATTACGTGCGATGCTGTTTAAAATATTACGCCATCCTTTGGTATGAAGTCATACAAAGCCAGAACTATGAGGACACCACCGACGATGCGTGGCACATTGTTTCCTATTACTATTTTGCATGGGACAGGGGGCAAATGAGGCGGTGGGTACACGTATTACTCATAGACATTTGCAACACTAGTTGACTACGGCTACTTGTTGACGCGGGGAAAAACAGCATTTACGCGCCTTCATCAGCCCTGGGTGTGTGGGGCTCGCGATTATAGTGATGAATACCCACATAAACCACCGCGACCATTAGTGCCGCCTTTGGTGAGGTGCCCCGGAACAACAAATCATCAAGGGACCTCCACGGCTAGACAGTCCCCTAAGGGACCAACGTATCCTTCACAGCAGGGTGGCCCCACACCACTAGACAACCCCACCTACTTTAGGACAGTGCAATGGGGTGAGGTTTCCATCCACGCCCCTTGCCCCGTGCGCTAAAGCGGCTCCTCCCGTTGCTCTTTAGCCCCCCCCCCCTCTGCTCATAAGAGGGGGGCATAGACCATCCCCGTCGTTCTAATGTGCTTTGCCTGGGTTCACCCCAGGCTACTGAGCCCCATCACCACAACCAACATCTTAAGGCTCATTAAGTATGAGAGCGTTGACATATACGCCGGTGTTAGGTAAGTAGGACTATCACCGTCGAGCATTAAATTAGACCAGTCGTAGGCGACAGTGCACTTCATACTTCGGCACTTCCAATGTAAAACTCTACTGTGCCTATCATAAGCCACACGATGCTCGACAGCGTAGCCGTGGACGCCTCTCACCAGTCTCACGTGAGAGGTACTTCCCTGTGCATTACACGGCGAGCCACCAACTGAAGTTTGCAATGACATAAGAGATATTTGAATAAATTACCCAAGTTGCGTTTGAAGTTAAATGTAACAACAATAAAAATTACATAAATATATACTGTATTGTAGTAGATCGCGTATTGTTCGACGGTGATCCCCTAAGTACAGACATTACCTTGCCACGTTTACAGCAGATATAAAAAAGAGTGAAAAAGTTGATAGAAAAGTTACAAAGTTCGTGAGGCAGATATGCGGAAAATGAATAGCAGTGCCAGACCTCAAGGTATGTTTTCTTGTGGGTCTGTCTGTGTTGTTACTGCGTCCGTATGTGTGTAACTCTAATGTGTATTTGTATAAGTAAGTGCCTTCGGTGATGTGTCAAATATTCCTTTGGTGTTTATGTAATTTTTTTCTTATACAATTTATTTACTACATTTAAAAAATAAGTCATATTTACTCAGTGTTTATGTAGTATTTTAACTACTATGAACAGTAATATTCATCTAGAATCTGTCTAGTTTAAGTACATTCACTCATACATTTTTTTAGTATACCCAGTTCCTTAAGATTACGGAATACAGGCCATCACGCAGTGCCACCACAAGAGAGAATATCCTACCTGAAAATAGAGCTCAAAATATTTTATCTTCTCTCTCTCTTTAACATAACATTTTATCTTCTAAGTATTTTATGATACGTTTCTATGATCTTATGATTATTACATATGGCCCACGGTTTCACCCACGTACCTTCTTTCCCAAGAGAACCATTAATTTTACGCTACACGAAATATTGTTTATGTCATTCAAGAATAAATTTCACACCTTGCAACATTTGATGTGATTAGAGTGTACAGAACAGTGCATTCTCGTATCCTCCACCGGCCAGTATGAACAGTGCATTCTCGTATCCTCCACCGGCCAGTACGAACAGTCAGTGCATTCTCGTATCCTCCACCGGCCAGTATGAACAGTGCATTCTCGTATCCTCCACCGGCCAGTACGAACAGTGCATTCTCGTATCCTCCACCGGCCAGTACGAATTGCGTTACAATGCATTATCTCGTCAATAACCTTCTTGTTGAATGAATGAGAACCTCGCGTGGTCGTGTGTATTACAGTAAACATGATCGATGATTGGTTAATCTAAAAATAATAATTACCATTAATTAATAGTAAGTATCGACAATCCGTCGACAATTGATCCGTGCAAACACCTCTGCACAAGTTTTCACAATTCATTGAGTTACAAAAATACAAATATTGTACAGTTTAATTGCGGTCTCGTAAGTACCACATGTACCACATGACAAATGATTAACTTTATGATAGAACGTCTGTCGGGTCAGCTAGCTGTCAATGATTTCTGTAGCTATGATCTATTTTGATTTGTTTATACCCATATTTCGATATCGAAGTTTTCATAATAAACTATAACGTTATAGAAATGTTATATAGCCTATGTTCACCACATATACAATACAGATAGGATCCTGACGCTAAAGGGATTTACAGATCGGTCAAGTAGTTTCGGTGCCTATTCAAGGCAAACAAAGAAACAAATGTTCCCCTAAGTTGTTCTAAGCTGACCTATACTAGGTACCTATCCATACTGGACATTTTATTTCAGTTAATAAAAATTAATAACTTTTTTAACAAAGTGCAGCACTTTTTTAATAATTAAGGTAGTATTGTATAACATGTGTTACTAAAATATATTTTATTCTGTATATACTGTTCCTACCACAGACTACTATATACATATATAGTTCGAAACTGATTTGGATGAAATTTGTCACACGTATACATAACAATCTGGAATAAATTAATTTGTTATGAAACATGATATCATTAGGATAATCATTACGCTGGAAAAGCCGTAGGACGCAGTTAGTATATACAACAAAAAAAGACAACACGCCAACTCCATTATGGGATAGACAGAGAGAACGGAGCCACACCTGCCTTACCTCCGCCACATATATTACCCTCTTTATACAGACACGCCGGTTGCGAAGGCTCTTGACACCACCTGCGGACAGTACCCGATCAATCTGATGATGGTATGTCTGTCTTGGTATTCCCCGGTACTTATATCCTTCCACAATGTTAGCATTTCTGATCGATATATAACATTAAATGACATTAAAAATTTTATCACGATATGGTATTGAAGCCTTATATTACTTAGCACATGTGGCGTGTGGCGCGCACGTAACAGTAAACGCAATCCTAGAAGGCGGCGGAAAACCCTACAAATACAATATTTATATATTTATACTAGCGACTAACATGTGTTTCACTGCTCCTCAACATGTAACTGATTCATACCTACCTGTAAGAGATATTACATCGATTGAGAAATCATTAAGAATCCGACTGAAACGAGCTTTTTTTACGGACCTAAACTTACGCTGTAGAAGCGAAGAGAAGCCCAATACAACTTCATCGGATTGCTACGAGCGCTCGTCGGCAACGTTGGGGTTGAAAGGGAGATTGATCCCTTCTGATCTAATGTCTGATTCTGATGATCATGACTGATGCCCGCGGGAAATTCATAATCATTATCAGCCCTTATCTGTCCACTGCTGGACACAGGCCTCTTTCAATGTACGCCATTAGATACGATCTCCTGCTACTCGCATCGATCTCGGAACAGTTACTGCACGGAGATCGTCTTCCCACCTAATGAACAGTCAATATAACACTTCGTTTTTCTAAACACGGCCTCCACACCAGAACCTTAGTGGCCCATCTGCAATCTGATCTTCTGAGTGTGTGGCCAGCCCATTGTTACATCAGCGAGTTTATTCCTCGCGTGATATCGGAAACGGAACCTTAGTTCTCTGTCTTATGATTTCGATACGAATTCTATCGGACAAAGAAACGCCCAACACATCACGTTCAATAGTCCGTTGATCTACCGCAAACTTGCGGACCAGTCCTAAATTAAGAGGCTATGCTTCGGCCCCATATGTCATCTTTTTCAACGTTTCTCTTTCAACGACGCACTACTATAGGTTTATAATTAACTATAAAACAGTAAAAATATATGAATTAATTTTGCCTTATTTTAGACAGATCCCAAACAACTTTTAAACAGTGAAACTTTTCATTTAGTGGATTCGACAGTTTTCTTTGGAATAACACTGCACTTTAAACTGCAATTGGGCTCACATGCGAACTTAGTTTGGCAGCCATAGATAGCATGTAGTTGGAACAATTAGACAGGTATCTGACGAATAGGCCCCACAGTAAAACTGGTCCATTTAAGTTGTTTCAATCGAAAAATCTATAAATCGAATTATAGAATACCATGAAAACTTCAAACGTGAACTAGTTTGAACAAAATAATATTGGTAGTTTAAAGAGATATGGGAATATTTGTTTGATAATACTGCACCCTTCAAAGGCGAGTTCGCGTCGCTCTTGGCCGGTTTCTTTTTTATATTCTGTACTGCACAAAAACATTTTCATGGGGATGTCAGAGCTCAACAGGGAGGATAAAGTAAGCAGAAACCCTCTTATATGAATGTGATGAGCTTCGGTACATGTTTGGAGAGTTTGTTTGTTTGTTTGAACGCGCTAATTAGAAACATTCCATTCATCGATCGGCTATAGGCTACATAACATGACGCTACGACTAATAGGACCGGAGTTACGCGGGTGAAACCGCGGGGCGAGGCTGGTACTAAATATATATCTGTAACATCATACCCTGACCTAGACACTTGAACCTTGAAGTGTAAAGGACTTTATCCAGGGCGCAGAACACTCCAGGACAGTTTAAGAGGCGCCGCGTGCATTATGTAACGTGTTACCTAACGAGACGCTTACCGGACCTGAGTGTTCACGGTAACTTATCGCTTGGATAAGAATTACGTGACCGACTATTAACTTCAGATTATAATATGCATATTTGAATTTTACATTTCGGAAGTTATGCATGGTTCACATTTAGAACACTGTCGCATTAGGACAAGAAAATTGTATCAGTTTACGTAATATATTGCGAGTAGTACTATGGTACAGATTGTAATGTTAATTAGTTTATTTCAACAACACAAACAAACAAAATTATTATTACAAATTTCTTTAAATCCACATTTTTTATTTTGATTTTATTAGTTTAATGTGAATAAACTAGCAGTGTGAGCATTTTAATGACCGACGCCCATAGACATGCGTACGATCGCTATGCAAATCTGTTCACCTCCCACCCTCCTGCCCACCGATGGTTAAGTGGAAACTAATAAATAACGGTCGAGTTCACGAAGGGCAACGCATCTGTACTTGCAGATGTTAAAGGACGTCGATAATCACCAACTGCTATGTCATAAGTTAAGACTTATATTGGCACCCTGCACTCGTTATCTGGTGCAACTGTGTATGATGCTAATCAGGAACTGGCCAGAAATTAATAAATAATTTATTTCAATAAAAAAATTATCTTGACGCTATGACGAATATGACTAAAGTTACGAAGCTAAACCGCGGGACACTGCTAGTGCACTAATAATGTAAAAAATGTAGAGCACAGAATATAAACTATATAAAAGTGAGAAACTGTGTTTGTCTTACACCGCAAACTTTATCACTCTATCATCCATGTATGCTTAAATGAATCTCATGTAATGTCGGCGAGTCAGATTATAATACATAATTTATTTTATTTATTTATGTTTGAAATCGCTGATTAGTGGACGAGCTGCTGGGAAAGTAAGCAGTTCTTTGCTCGTAGAGCACCAGATTTTCTTGGAAAGTGGACAAAGGAGCCAGCGAATACAAACTTTGAGCGAGAAGTATACGAAGCCTTTGATGCTTCACGTCGTGTACGGCTCTGTGCTCTTTCACCGCATCTTCTCCAACTCACCATCACACTCGCACACACCGCACGAGACGCGAAAGCGCTACTTTAATTTTACTGGTAACGGCTACAAGTTAACTACTTATTAGCAAGAGGTAGTATCGTGCTGCATTGCAGTGGAACTGGGTCGGCACGACCAGGGTGGTACCTTTAGCTCACATAATACCGCTGTAAAGTGACATTTTCAGTGTCGCGTTTCGTGCGGTTTGCGTTTGAGTAGCCGGTGGTCTATTAGGGGGAAGGAGGATAACGCATTGGCATAGTAATTATGTGTGGTTGCTCATGGGCGTCGGGAGTCGTAAAAAGGCTCGTATTGCTCTTTTGCTACCTATTCTATAAAAAAAATCAATGCAGCATTGGCACTATCGCTTCCAAAAGAACTCATAACACTCACTGTACCACCGGCCATTGAGGAATGAGTTCAATGGCATAACATCCGTCGCCGGCTAAATTATAATTGAACACTAAGTGCTAATGCGTCGATTTGTAGAGCGATTGCATCTAAGTCACTACAGCATGTTAATTTAAAGCAAATACTTCGAGTGAGTGTAGAGCTAAACGACGTTCGTCAACGGCCATTATCGGTACTTAGTAATGAACTAATGATGCATGTGGTAGTAAGAAGGTAGGCAGTAGGTAGTAGGTCTACTGCTGAAGGGACTTCCGGCCAGCACGAGCACGGTAGAAGATTCTTGCTGATATGCTTATAATGGCATAAAATCACTTATATACTTATAATGGCATAAAATACACAAGTCTTTGTGATAGTCGAGATTAGTAAAGGATGGCAATGCAGCATATCCTTTTGTTGTACTAATATATTTCTAAGCTATAGGTATGTACAAAAGAATATAAAATACATTATGGTGTAGATAACAGCGTAATATAACTTATTGTCGGTTTCTTATCGCGATAAGAAGTTACTAGGAGTATTTACTTTGTAGTGGAGTATGAATACTTCTTTAACAATAATAATGAACACTATATGAAGAACGTTGAATCTAGCCCAATTTTGCTACCTCTATAGAGACCAGCCCACTGTGCAGAACACAGGATAGTGTACAAGTGTGTGCACAGGCACAAGCGCACCTCCTGTTAACTCATTCTCTAATCCGATGGAACGGCAATCCGACACGACCGGAGAGAAATCAGACGCAGAACCGACTGCTTCACGTACTCACCGAGGCACGGGGGTTTAACACCGCCAACTTTTTCGGACAGTTATTAGAAATGAAATATTCCAATAACATTTTGGTCCAACCCGGGACTCGAACCCAAGACCTCGCGACCGTAATTGAAATGGTTTCCACTAGACCACAAGGCAGAATTTTGCATCATTAGATGTGTACCAGTCGCCAGGTTCTTAGGTTACGAAGCATACAGATCCGCTCTTCCTCACTAGTTTCGGGCAAAGGTGCAAGGTTTTAGTGAATATTCAGATCTTACACTTTGAGACCCACGCAGTCACTAGAACGTAACTAGGAAAAAACCTTTAACACAACGTGAAAGGGCTCATGGTTCTCTTTCCTTTAGTGTAGAGCTATTAGATAGTAAATGTGTAAGCCTAGGTTTTCTTTGCTTTTGTGTCAGCGCACGACGGTCCACTTTTGCGTAGCAGGTTAGGCACTTCTTCTTAAATGGAAAATATACACAAAAAGTATTTTAATGTTTCTTAATAATTAACATGAATATTAATGAAGAGTAAATTAACTACTTATCTACATCACTTAGTGCATACTTATCTAGTAAACCAACATTTATACTAATATTACACTATCTTCACATGAAAAAATCCTAAATCCAACAATAAGTGCTTCACTTGAACTTGTACTTTCAAATCAATGATCACTTTCCCGCTCAGGCTGCGTCGTATATCTCAGTATCTTCGATACTCAATATTTTTACAATACACGACGTCAAAGTAAGTCCTACCGCCATGCCATTTGTGTGCTAACATGGCAGTACTTCGGTCGCACTCGGTGTAATTATTTTACCGCGTAAAACTTGTTTTCGTATATCTGAAAGACGAGATTTTATCGCCATGGTGCTCGAAGATGCCTGTGTTGTGTAGAAAGTGCCGGAGGCAGTAACAATAGAAAGGTTTGTTTATTTATACATCGAATTATGCCGCGTAAATATTGTGTTTTTGTTAAAAATAATAGTCCTTGGGTTAAGAACAAAACTATTTGCCCGCTCGATTTTATGTTTCTTATTTATCGACATAAATATCGTATATTATTGAAATAGATAATAATATTGTAACTTTTGAATATTTTTATTAAAGTATCGAAAAAAATATATAAAGAAATAATATTTCTATATAAAGTTGGTAGTAGCATATTATTAGTATCATACTCAGTAATAATACTAATCAATATATTATTATAGTAGCCACCTTGTCAGGCCATAGATGCACATTAATTATGTGTAAATTTGTTTCTTTGTTATGTTTTTGTGTTCATAAAGCATTTATATTTTCAATGTATTCTTATGCGCCTAAATAAAATTGAAGGTCTCTGGAAAGAAGGAAGGAACTGAATATTTGCAAATTTATAAATATATATTATATATAAAATTATTTTCATAATATTATTTTCATTATAAAGTTATTTTTATTATCTTATCAAATCTAACTAACCACTTACATGTGCTGTACGGACTTCACTAATTACTTCTTCAGCTACTTAATATTTTATAATAAATACACATTACTTACCCATAAATAAAGAGTCAGGGCTCGTGGACTTACTAATCTTTACTTATATAATCTTTAATTATGAAGATATTTAAGTTGAAATATACATAAATTATACGCATCACAAAAACAGTTTATTACATAATATATTACTTCTACGGTAATATTACGATTTTAATTCGGAGTATCAAAGTATAGTTTTGCGTTTATATTATTTTTTACGTCTCCATTGTTAAAAATAATCAAATCTTGGAATAAAACCCAAACTCTTTTTTGTTCGCTTAGTTTTGGGTACTGCGCGGTGAGTTTGGCACAAGAGGTGATAGAGAGTAATGACAGAATTTACTGTTTTCAAATTGTTTTGCCTAGTTTTAATCTATTTATATTATTTTTTACATGTAATATCGCCTTGGATGTTTCCTGTTATGATGTTACATTTGTGTTGAATGTATAACAAAATGAAAGCAATTAACCACAACACAACAGGTACTGTAGGCTATATATGGTTTTCCCTATTGTTATCTGTATCTGAGCTAAATTTCATCCAAATCCGATAAGTAAACTTCGCGTGATGGAATACATACAAACACTAGTAGTATTTATCCAACATACTGTATACGTGCAGGGAAGTTGCAGCCCAGGCTGGCGTCGTCGGACTTAAAATATTCACTCATACTGTACCTACACGTACTCTGTCAATATACTAAATGGGAAAATTAAAATGAAGAAACAACTAAACCGACCAACCCCTGAATTACCGATTTATTGTAAATTCAGATCTTAGAAGAAGTAGTCCAGAAGGACAGTAATGCGTGGCCAGAAGGACATGAGTCAAACAGATTCTACAGCGTCGTCAATAATTTGTCAACTAAATTTTGACTGAATATCGTCATCGGGCAGCGATCGAGTAATAGAAGATGTAACCAGCTGGATGCTAGTAACCTCGGTCACCCGTCCTGCTGAAGGTCCAGCAACTCCGGCAGTGGACTAATAAAGGTCGATGAAGATGCTGAAACTCATTTATCGCTAATGTTTTAATTAAGGTCATATAAGAACAAAATTAAAGCTGCTAAGGCATTATTATTGGATTATTGCAGGGCTTCATTCTAAATATCTACCGAGTTTTGATCTAACAATATCTTCATATCCGATGTGTTAAGCCAATGCGTTCTCTCCGTGGTGTCGATTGGGCACGAAACGTGACCTCGAAGGTCAGCCGTTATAATTCAAAAATTGAGGACTGGCCTGTCAGTTGTATGAGCCATTATACATTTGTTTGGTGTTGATTTGCCAGTCAGGATTTCCAACGAAGACGTACGAAGTAATTGGCATTGACAGTAACATCGTTAAGGTGTCTGTGGGTTATTCACGCGCACGGCAGGACAAATTGCAGGCGTGCCAGTGAGGTTCTAGCATGGAGATCAGGGTTAGGAAGATTAAGCGATGCCCACCATCTAGGAGGCGAGTGCCGGAGAGCAGCAGCCGATCTGGGATTGCCTTCCATCTTCTTCTTCTTCCTGGTCTTATCCCGTTTCTATATCAGATGCTATCAGGGTCGGCTACCTAATCCAGGAGATTTGACGAGGGCGCCAGTTCTTACACAGAGCGACTGCCATCTGACCTCTGTAACCCAGCAAGTAAACTAAGCCCAATCCTAGATAACCTTTCGATCAAAATGAATTTGTTACTATAACTACACATTTACGACTGACAAAAAATTCATGTTTTTCGTCGGATGTTAATTTCATGAATCATTGTACATTCCCCGATATCATCTTTACGGTGTTTGCGGTTATATTTCTTTGATTCCGTAACAAAATAACATTTCACTTTCGTATGGTATATCATTATAAGATATCTTCATTTCTTTTTTATGTAGTGAAAGGTTCTGTATCAATTACAGCAGGTATACGTTACAATAACGCCAGATTAGAACTAGCGGCTGTCCCGGATTCGCATGAGTGGGAAGCAATTAAACTGATCGCTACCAAACTTAGTAAATACATTAAAACACTTAGTCTCAGCTAATTCTTACCTAAATTTGTCTCAACATTTTATATACATTCATTCGCAATGCAAAAAAAATCTTTTTTACACATAATACTGTTTTCTAAATCTTTTTTTACACATAATACTGTTTTCTAAATCTTTTTTACACATAATACTGTTTTCTAGATCTCGGCGCTGGTAGGGGATCCTCTATCGTCATTATCATAGTCAACGTTTACATTAGTTAGGGAGAAGGAGAGGCGAAAGAAAGCAAAGGCTATATAAATATTTGTGAGAAATAGATTAGATTAAAGAAACAGAACGTTACACGTCACCACGGCATGCACATGACACAGGAATACATCATTAGCCTTTATAGCTCCTACACTAACGATGAAAAGAAATTCCAGTTACAAGTGTAAATACATGACCTCCAAGTGAATGCGTTTGCTCTATATGCTATAAAAAATGAGCACAAAAAATGTATTATAACAAATGGGATTCTTAAGTATAGTTGATTGAACGTATTGTCACTTCTTGATGGAAGTTCTTGTTAACACCTGAACAAATAAATAAAAATATTATATTCGTTTTCTACAATTATTTAATTTAAATTTACATCTACTACCGGTCTATGACCTAATGATGATAAGTCGAAACCGGTCTTAAATGTAAACCGAAAGGAAATAACTGTGGAAATAGTATATAAAGTCCATTTATTTATTCATTCTGAAGTCGTATGCACCGAGAAATAAGCAACTTCAGTGCACTAAAATGTTACCCTGGTGTCACGTTCCACGTCACATATTGACATACCACGCAGCTTAAACTGTTTCTTAAAGAGTAAACTTTAAAGAATAAAATTCAAACCTACAGAGTATACTAAAGAAAGGACTGGCTGTTTTCGCTGCCAGTAGGTTAAACTGCCGGCGCTATATTATTGTCATTATGTTTAAGCGTAAAGCCTTAGCCTTAGTGCCTTAACACAACACACAATAGTCTCGCGCTACTCTTTCGACGTTACTTTCACATACTTAAACGATTGACATGTGCTCGGAATAAAATGTGTTAAGTACTTTGAATCTGTTAAATGAAAAACCTGACCATTTCATATTAAGTCCCGCAGGGGGACGTTGTCCAATTGACAAAACTCCTTTTACAAAAACAAATCATATTATCGTCATTGTCTTTTATCGTTAGTTTCGTAAGAGATTAGGAAATCTAAAGCCAACGATACCGATGTATATTTGAGCGTTGGCAGTCATACTAGACTAGACTTTTTAAAAATTGCGTGGAAATTTGGTACATTTGAATTGTAAGGAATTTAAAATTTGGTACACTTGAAATGTAAGGAATTTAAAATTTGGTACACTTGAATTGTAAGGAATTTAAAATTTGGTACACTTGAATATTAAAAATATACGATATGGAAAAGATGTGCAGACGTCCAATATTTTAATATAGCGTGCATTAGCTTGTATTATTTTAAACGGTACGCACACCACGTTACGTTTACATGCATTCGCTTGTGTAAGACACGTTTCGGCAGAGTCAACTGTAAAACTCACTAATTGAGCGATCGATTGAGTTCATATGTATCCTTAAACACATTAGGTGTGTTTCTTTTGCATTAAACAGCAGATAAACCCGCAAGGCATGCCTAGTTTTCACACTCTTGTGCTCATGTAGATGGTAATTATTAAAGTAAGAGATGATGTGTGCAGATTGAAGATGGCCTGCCATCCGTTCTCGTGACCTAGTTTCGTCAGAAGTGTTTATGTCCAAATTCAAATCATAAACCCAAATGTTTTACAAGCGTTACAAAACGTTACATGTTAATTGTAATTTTGATTTGTTAAATAATTTACGAAACAACCGTGAAAACAATGTGTAATGTTAGTTTTAACTTTTAGGACAATACAGCCGATCTTTGAATTTAATTAAAACAAATAATTTATAAAACGAAGTGTTGGTCGACCGTTCACCAGGTGGGAAGACGATTTACGTGCCGTAGCTGGTCCGGGATGGTTGCGAGTAGCAGGAGATCGGTCGTCTTGGCGTTCCTTGAGAGAGGCCTACGTCCAGCAGTGGACCGATAAGGGCTGATGATGATGGTGCCGTTGATGATGTTGATATAATGTTTTACATCTTACTCTTCTAGCGGGTAACGGCTGATGATGACCACAATTCTCGCTTGATAACTGGCATACAGAAAACTGACAAGTCAAAAGCCTTGTCAAAACAATAAGAAATCTGGCCAAGTGTGAATTAGACATTCGCACGAAAGGTACCAGTATCTATGAAAGTGACAAAAATATTCTTCGTTCTAGTATTTTTAGTATTTACAGCGGCAATAGAAATACATCACTGTGAAACTCATTTCAATTGTCTACCACGCACCACGGTTCATACGCATACGGAGATACGGCGTGGTGACAGACGCACGGACATCGGAGTCGCAGTAGTGAGTTCTCGTTTTTACCCTTGGCGTGTTCAAACAAACAAACTTCATACTATTAGTATTACTTCAGCTTTATACTATTATCATACAATAGACAGAACATAATCGGTTAGAGTGATTTGAGTTTTTTTCTTCAAATCCAAAAGACAATACCTGTATAAAATTTATGTATTTTATAATCGATTAAAACAATATCAACGTAGCACGTGAGCAACAAGTTTTGAAATCGATTCTGATGCCCGTTCGTTGACCGTGAAAGTGGGTTAGTACTTTTTTTATCGTTGAACGCTTGAACTGGCATCTGCGGTACATTCGATACAAAAATCTTACCGATTACTGAACGTGCTCTTAAAAAATGGCATTTGTACAAGTATCTGTCTACTTGCAAACGCGGCCAGACGTGCTGTACAGATAGAGAGAACAGATATAATATGTATTCTCTCCATCTATTCCCGCAAATATAAGTTATGTATGTTTGATTAGCTTATAAATGTCATCGATAGGGAACCATCGGGCTTGCAAGTTTTAAGTGGTATTTTTGCTAATCTATTCTTAATTTCAAAAAAAAATTATAGGAAATAATATATTTTCACTCAAGTGAGTTGTGTAAATAGCTCGAGGAATCGCCATCAAGTGTAAATAGCACTTTTATTTAGTAGTCTGAAAGCTATGCGGATATTTATGGCCTTCGGTAGTTTGATTCCATGTGCTCTTAAAACTCTAAAAATGACAAAAAAAATTTGTATATGAATCCATTGGACTGCTGATTTCATAGACCTCCGTTTGGTACCATTATAATAAACATCAACACTACCAATGTTAAACTTCAACACTACCAATGTTAAACTTCAACACTACCAATGTTAAACATCAACACTACCAATGTTAAACTTTAACACTACCAATGTTAAACATCAACACTACCAATGTCAAACCCGGCCGAACTGAAATATCACATAATGTTCATGATCGCTAACATGCTGCCGGTTCATAGTTTCATATGTCAATGCTCGAAAGTTTGAAGCATTTTAGGAACAGGCAGTGCCATGCTGCATAGGAGGAGGTAGTATCGTGCATGTCGGATGACACTACATCCTCGTATGCAACGGGATTGGCCCGGCACGATCGCGTATCGCTCACATAATACCGCCGCAAAGTGACATCTTTAGCGTTGCGTTTCGTGCGGTTTGTGAGTAGCTGGTGCCCAATGGGGGGCGGGGGCAAAGAAGGTAACGCATCGGCATCTTAAATATTTGTATGTCAATGGGCGTCGGTCGTCGTAAAAAGGCTCCGACTTCTCGTTTATCCCCTATTCTATAAAAAAAATGCAACATAAAGTACTATTCATTTCTTCGGGAATATGCGGCGGCGTTGACATCTCCGATTCTTTTCCCAAATATATTAAATAGATAAATTCCGACATTTAACACGTATCTGTATTCATTAATTCATGTAAGCCGTAGTAGTTGTGTGCGCATCGCGCGGCGGCGGCGCGCTGGCGGCTGCATGCGTGAGAAGGAGGTTGGGCCGTTATATAAATCAACAATAAATGCTGAGAATTTACCGGCCGTTAATGGTCATGTGATGTGAAAATATTTGAAATACTTTTGCTGTGTGCCGGCGCCGCGCCGCGCCCCGTGTGACTGATAATAGTGCAGGTTTAGATTGTATAAACTAAATCCCAATAAATATTGCAGTCAATTAACTTCTTAAGGAAAATATAAGTACCGTGGTGTGACAAAATATATGAAGTAAAGTAGTGTGGTATAATAACTTGGTGAGGTCGTTACAACACGCAACGTCTCTTGCGCGCCTCTAAATATATGAAGTAAAGTAGTGTGGTATAATAACTTGGTGAGGTCGTTACAACACGCAACGTCTCTTGCGCGCCTCTAAATATTTTCCAACGTCACAGTGATATCGTCTTAAAGAGTCAGTCCTATGCCGAGTGTCGGAGCCATTAAACAATCCATCATATTGACATGACTAGTCAGTCAAATACCTAATTACTGATTCAAAATTAATAAGGTCCCGTTCCAACTTGTCTAACGTGTGCTGTTCACACGCTGGAGCTTTTTTACGTCATCGTGCGAACAGACAAATGGGAGTCCATACGTGATTATATTCGATGTTACTACAGTTACGATTTAGAAATATTTTGTATAAAACTGATATCAAATTTCCATCTTCAATAGCACAAACATCGATAGATAGTGTAGAGAAAACGATCGCCAGACAACGTAGGTACTCTCTAGTACTTCAAGTCTTTGAGTTCAGTTGCAGTGTGCGCTACATCCAAATGTAGATGATTTAACATTGATCTTGGAATTACTCGTCTCTGGTATTAAGTAGTGTGGCTCTTCTCGCTCGCATAACAATACGTCTCCTGATAGATGATACGCGTCCTCCACCTCCTATAATAATAGCATAATAATTGTTACGTATGTCACTCCGCGTGGGTATTAAGCTACCATCGCCTGATTCAGAACGTTGGAACCGTCAGCGAGCCTACCTAATTGAGGGATGAGAGGTCATGCATCTACATACGTATTACCCTATCAGCTAGTTTTATTATATTATTAAGCTTACCGCTTTTTTACTTCTTAGTATTCGTTATATGGGAAAAAATACTTATTTACATTTTATTTGAGCGTACAAATTACATCCAGAAGCATTTTAGGTTGCATTTAAATTAGAATCTCCGACTCTTATATAATTACAATCAAAATAAATATGTTCACAACAATTAACATCGCAGATTATAAAATATTTATTAGTTACAGTGTTGTGTACCTTGGTAGCCAAACTACTATAGTAAGTTGATTAATAACTAATTGTTATAGTTACTTTCGCATATTTAGCTCGACATTACAGCTAAGTAAAAGTAATGGAGCGGAAATTAACTTTCTCTAAAAATATAACTCATAATTAACATTGTTCAGTAAAACACAAAGAAAATGTATTAAGTTTGGAGCCACATAGTTGCTTGTACAACCGCGACTTTGAGCGCGTTAAGTAATGTATATATTTTCCTTTTCCATTTCTACGTCGTTTTAATCTGTCACTATCCGTTCACTGGTATACCATACATAATACAAACCCACATATTATATCGTTTGTGGACACATCAGGCTGCCTTATACATGATATTTTATTATTTACAATTTTCCGGCTGCGACAGGTCTTGGTTTGTAGCGTTTGTCAAACAAGGTTTAATGAGACTGCCAATGATTACAAATATATTTGATCCTTTATATGATGCCTAAGATTTTAGTCCTCAAATTTATAATAGTATGTTACTTAATCAGATAAACAGACAGGGAGGTAAAGATACAGAAGTTCCTGTTCCAATAATAGTCTCGGGGGAAGTCATTACTGATGCTACCGCCGAGACATGTCCTCACGATATTTACTGAATTTGTGGCGCACAATGGTTTTGGTGTCACTGTGATATAATACTATATATTTCTAAAAAGAAAAATATAGTGAATCCTCCAGAACTAGTGAAATAGGTCCACATGATGCAACGCAGTGTATACATTGCTATAATGAGCAACATACAGTTTACACTGCGTTACTAACGAAGCCAATCGCCGAAATACTAAAACATTTCGTAAGGCACTCTTAGAGTCATTGCATTAGTATAAGGTTCGTATAAAATATACTGCGAGGTGCCCGTTCATGGACAGGTCTCGAATGTTTCCAACTTTTCTAAAAGCTAAATTCTTATTACAAAAGACAAGAGCAACGGCAGGATTGTGTCACTGTGTATGCTGTTGTGACGACCGCGCCGCTCGCCCATCCACATCGCTTGGAGTTTTGTCGCCGCTTTGATTTCATAATATAAATTGCTTTTAAATTAGTCACTTCGCTGCCATTCTGTCAGTCTGAGCTTATCCTTATTCGATTGTAGCTCACGCAAGCGACGATAGAAACTGAGAGCGTTTAACTTTTTCTACCACATTACATTGTAAAGTGTAAACAGACGTTCTTCAACACCAAATGGATAAAGTAATTACACTAATTAAAAGTTATTTTACAAATGCATGACTGTCGCGAGGGTCTAGTGAGCACTTTGCAAATTGAGCAGTCCTGACTACATTATGAGCAGTCCTGACTACAATATGAGCAGTCCTGACTACAATATGAGCAGTCCTGACTACAATATGAGCAGTCCTGACTACAATATGAGCAGTCCTGACTACAATATGAGCAGTCCTGACTAAAATATGAGCAGTCTAGTCGACGAAATCATCGTAATCAAACTTGGGGAGGGGTAAATAGAGGAATCACACAAGAGTCTGCATAAGGTCCATTGCTTTTTAATGTATGTTCAAGAGACTTATTTAATAGCGTTAACTGTAGATAATAGACAAAATACACAATAATATATACGTATATGATTTTATTTTTGAGAAAAAATATTAAATAGGGATATAAGTGGCACTGGCATCGCTGTGTTGCGACGGTATTGGTCCGGCGCAACTGGGAAGTACAACTACTTTGAACAAGTTTCGAAAGTTCTTGTAATAGGTAGTGACATGATGTATAGGAGTAGGTAGTGCCATGTACAGGTGCATGACACTACATCCTCCTATCCAACGGAATAGGGCCGGCACGATCGGGGAGGTACCTCTGGCTCACTTGATACCGCCGTAAAATGACACTTACGGTGTCGCGTTTCGGGCGGTTGGTGAGTAACCGGTGGCCCATTGGGGGGGCGTGACACAGGCGACGCATCGTCATAAATATGATGATGTCCATGGGCGTCGGTAGTCGTTGAAAGGCTCCGATTGTTCGTTTGTCCCCCTATACTATAAAAAAAAACGTCACGCGATAGCGACCGATGAATTCAGAATCGTCAGAAGTAGTACAACAGTTAGCTTTTTACTGCAAATTATTAGTGCAAGTTACAAGGCACTTTACACCCGTATAGTCACGTGCGTAGAATGTTCTAGTGAAACTTTTAAAAAGGAAAAGTAGTACGTCGAAAGTAGGCCGCAAGGATTTAAAGAAATACTTAACATACGAGCGCATACTGTTCTATGTTAAGTCGAGATGAGTGCGTTAGTAGATAGTAGTTAGTAGTTTTAGGTTCTAATGATTAAAAATACTTTAGTACCATAGATGACGATGATATTTATTGGAGTTGACTAAAGGAATGACTGAAACTGAAACTGAATGACTGAACAAGATATGACGAGTAAAAACGTGAGTGTTATGTGATAAAGAGATACGCTGGTAACGCTTCGAGGGCTATTTTTTTTATAATTTTCGTAAATTATAATGTGAGCGTATTATATAAGGTGATTACGAGTGCGATTAGTAGGATCACCAGGGGATCTCACTACTTGCATAAAGACTCATAATAATAATAACAATAACGTTAATAAAGTATAGATCGAACCACTGTTTATTGTTCGAGTTCCTTTTTTTTGTAAAGCCTTATAATCACGTTCAGTTTATCGATCGCTAATGAATAAAATGCATCGTCATCATCCATACTTATTTCACTAAGTATCTCCTATTGAACAATGAAAGAAACCTGTAAATACCCTGCTAGTGGCTTTTTGTTTTTTTTTTTTAATACAGAATAGGGGGGCAAGCGAGAAATCGGCTCTTTCAATGACTACTGTCTCCCATCGACATCCACATAATTACTGTGCCGATGCGTGGCCATCCTCTCCTCCTCCCCCCCCCCCACCCCCAATGGGCCACCAGCTACTCACAAATCGTACGAGACGCGACACTGAAGACCTTACGGCCGTTACGTTGCATAGGAGGACATAGCGTCATGCACTATACATGGCACCACCTCCTTCTATGCAGCATGGCGCTACCTCTTCCAAATTTTACTTACGCCGCAATTTTTTTATAATAAGTGAAGTTATTACTGCATTGCACCAGAATGGGGTCGTGGCGTGAATAAATTTGTACGCGATCGTGTTTCGTTCCTGCCTTCTCGAGCTTTAATAATAACCTATGTATTCCTCGAGCAATAGAATATAAGTCATACTTAGTACCTATTGGAGAAATAGTATATGTGAATAATAGCAGAGTATGTCGTAGAAATGTGTTCAAAAAGTAACATTCCACAGAAAATGCTATCAAGAATTGGTTTCAAGATATTGTTTCATAGCTGACCATGACGGAATTGATTACAGAATCACGTAACAGTAACAAAATTGCGCCTGTAACGTACCAACTGTACCAAGTGGAGGATATAGGGGTACATTACCATATACCATTAGAGTTAGTTGCCATATATCGGGTAGTAAACGCTGGGCGTCCTGTTGGATCCGGGAAAACCGGTCTCTGGTCGTTAGTGGCACGCTTCTCGTGCTGTGCCCGACGCACCCTTCTGGTCCATGCAGGGCGTAATGTGTATAGATATAGGTACCTACAGACAATTACTTGAAAATATTTTGGAAAGAATACAAATTATTTGACGAGTGCCGGCGTGCGGCGTGCACGATACGCCCCTGGGCAACGAGGTTACAGTTTAAATTTGCATATGACTTGCGCGAGGTTTTTTATACTACGCTAAACAGAATCCTGGTGAGCAAACGTACACGCCGGGCAAAAATTAAAACCTTTACGACTTAAAAAAAACGAACTTATCGTGAAGTTCGTGTTTATGATATAATGAGGAAGTCGTGGCCCTTTGTTGACCACCGACACGCATAACATTTTGTTGATGTCCACATAATCAGACAACACTAACTATATAAAATGTGACAGCGGAGTTATCACCTTAACCTGAACTCATAAACCTTCAACTAACAAAAAAAATGAATTGATTTTGATTTCGATTTTGATATTTTTTATTATTCTGATTCTCATTCTCATTCTGATTCTGAATCTGATTTTGATTTCTATTTCGATTTTATGAGACAGATAATGTGCTAAATGCTTACGTCATTGTAATTCACTATAATAATTACATGCAACACTCATAATGTTTACTTGTTCGTCTGTCATGACTAATTAGATTTTATGTTCCTCCGATTACTGGCTTGGCTCTTCCGTGTTTACATAACTGTTTTGTGAATAGAAATAAAACTGAAATCAATTTGCATGTTTCCATAGCACTTTCAAAAATGTCCCTTATATGTAGTTGAGTAGCAACAATCGTGGAGGTAGAAATGACTGGACCGGAAAAATATGCCTATCATCAATATAAAAGGTGACGATCACACTTAAGAGGAACAAGAACAATATAATTATATAAAAAGAATAATAAAAAATGATGATAAATAATAATAATAAATGAGCAAATGTACTGGATTATTCCGGCTAAATAAATCTTAACATGTATAAATACATTATGACATAATCACTCTCCCAGTGTAGAACTTAATTCGTTTCCAGTGAAAAGTTAATAGTTACTTTAACTGGCTTCTAGGAACTTCTGTTATTACGAGGCTGGACTGAAAAGTATTCGGCCTGGCCAATAAAAAACACACTAAATCTAAAATGGCCTCTGTGCTGACGTGAACGTTTGGATCATAGAGAGGATTATGGCCGGGCCACTTCATATTGCAACACTTTCTCTTCGAGTAATCCGCAGCCTTAACGTTCGTTGGGGTTAGAGACTGATGATTACGATAAATTAGATTAGCAATGATCTGCATAATAAATGGGAAAGTTTGTGAGTACGTATGTAAGTTTGTTACTCCTTCACGCTAACCTTACTGAACGGACTTGGATACAATATGGCACAGATGTAGTGGGATCAGGTAGAAGAAGAAAAAATAGTCATGCATCTTCCTATCCTGAATCCTGAAAATAATAGTCAAATATTGAAGCGGACTGACCAAATACGTCCTATTTAACCTCGTAATGAGGAAATAAATTTAAAAATATTGTACTATTGAGTATCCAATTAAAATAACTAACTAGTAACTACTTAATTAGTTGTTTGTTCGTTAACGAAATTAATGGTCAAATCGATCTATCGAAGAATGTTATTGGTTATATCAGGAAGAGCGGTCAACCCACGATAAATCATGCCAAATGGCAATAAAAAGGGAAATAGAAATATTTCCCGGGTGTTGCCAACTTGATTGCAGCAAATAAAAATACATGTTGCTATATGTACCGTCAAAGGTGGCGGTCGCTACTTGAAGGCTGGTGATTGTGTATCAGAAGTGTATGAGTTTATTTTTTACGCCTGGAAGAGTCATACAAAATAAACTTCTTGGTGTTCTCTCGGAGCCGTGGTATCATATATCCCGTCCCGTTTTAACTATAGAACCTCCACACACTTGCCCTGAAATACGGTAAATCTTATGTTAAACCATTTACATCTATTATTTTAGTAGTTTTCGCAATAAACCGGACTCGAATACTCCGCTCGCCACTAATTACGACGTAGTACAAAGTGATCGACTTAACAAAATAAAACTGTGCAAAATTAGGTACCTGCACAGTTTTATTCTGTTTACTCCGTGTCCGCTCGCGGTTCAACAGTCATTATACCGTCGCCAGTGCGGAACCATAAAAGACTATACCATTGAAATATACGATATCGCGTCTAATAAACCATTCTCATAATCAGTAAGTGGTGCGTGTCTTTGCCAATTACAACTACAACTAGCGATTAGAGGCGCAATGCCCATTAATTACATGTATCATTATTTCAAAGAAATATATATATATCATATCGAGCAACGTTCAATTCCGCGGTCATTTGGAGGCGAAGGCTAAATTAGCCTTCAAGAAGCTGGGTGTGCTCAATGGGGCGAAGCAGTACTTCACGCCACATCATCTGCTGCAATTATACAAGGCGCAGGTCCGACCGCTACTTTCACCTTTGGGCTGGTGCCCCTATTTACTCTACTACTATCAACTCGCCCATTTTACCATATTCAACGTAGAGCGACTCGAATCGTTGACGACCAGGTTGTTTCCGTGCAGCTTGATTCTTTGGCATTACGGAGAGATGTTGGCTCGCTCTGCGTCTTCTACCGCATCTACAACGGGGAGTGTTGCGAGGGGTTGTTCGTATAACACTAGCAGCGAAATTAAACTCTCGGACATCACGGCAGAACTCTAAGTTCCACCGTCACCACCTTGCTGTCCTACAGTCTACAATTGCATTTTAAGCGTAATTTCTAGCCACGCACAACATAGATTTGGAACCAGCTGCCACCATCCGTATTTTCGAACCGATTCGATATGGGGTTCTCCAAGAAAAGAGCTCACTCCCATCCTAAAGGACGGCAACGCGCCTGCATAAAGTAGAGTCATGCGGATCTCCATAAGTGAAGGCAGTTACCTACCACCTGCTTGTTTGCCATTTATCCTATAAAAAACCTGTAAAAAGAATCCTTAAATGAACAACAGTTTGTTGTAGCGTTTCGAATGATTTGTAACCGGTGACTACCGGTTTGTTTGACATTGGAGGGGAGGTGGAAAGGGGGGAAATCTACATTACAATTAGGCGGTTGTTTTTGGGCATCAAAGATTAAAAAGGAAGAAACCACTTCGACAACCGCAGAGATGTGTCAATGTTACTTGTATTTCGTTGTAATATTTTAATTGCCCATTTGATAATAACTTCTATAGCGACGATTGGTATTTTGGTAATAATAAGTTATTACAGACTGATTCACATCATAACACGTATCTCCTTTGCATACAAATAAGCCTGTATCAGCTCGTAGCCACTAGCCAGCACACGTAGAGCTGTCGCCTCAGGTCGATGTCTATCCCACACCGCACAGCGGGATTGCTTACGGCTTTGTATTAGCCTGCACTTGACAAGTCCATTATAGCGATGCTACAGGGACATGCTCTCTATTGTAGCTGCAAGTGACGTAGCGAAAAGTGCCAATAAACGGTACCCTTTGTTGTTCATCAGTTGTCGTCGTTTGTTCGTGGCTATTGATTATCCGACGAAGCACTGCGTTGGCACTTTAGCTTTATTACTATTTACTAGTTGTTTCGAGAATCATTTCTGCATTTCAGCTAAACTGTGTTGGTATAAAAAAAAACTAGTTTACTGTTCGGTCCCTCGCAGTTCGCGTTATTTTCTTGCTTGGATGGTACTACAGTAGAATTGGATAAAGCAAGCACATCTGCTTAACCTCCGGACACATGTTATTAATAGTTTTCTGGAAAATATCGGCTACGCAGACCACGTACCACTGCACAAGCACGCTAGCAGATATAGTATCGACGTGACAGGAATAGGACTGACAGCTTAATGAGCTCTATTGACACGCGGGTGAACCTCCTGACTTAGAACTATTATTCATAATTAGAATTAAAGAAATAAGAGTATGCTTTAACCCACACGATCGAAATAAAATTTATTTAGTTATACGAAACTGGGCTTGCACCTCTATCTCGGTCTTGCCACTAGAGCAATTAATATCCATAGAAACTCTTATCCCTTAACATAGATCTCAATACTAAAGTTATGAAATTGAGCCGTAATAAAAATATTCTAAGACCCTGGCTGGCTATTACGATGTTCACGACATAGAGATAAACTGCATTGTGAAGCTCGAAAATAACCTATTGATCAAATCTTGGTATACTTACGTTACAGAAATTTCCTTGGAAATTTACTACGCACATTATAACTTAAATATGACAAGGATGATCTTGACAGCAACAAAAATTAGCCGAATCAATGTTGGGGCCGGTAAATGTAGGTATCACTAACTGCAAAAAGGCAAAAACTGATGTTTGTGTGTTACTTAAAGTAAAAGAGAATGAATTGGAGTCCTTAAATTTTTATTCTGAGTACTTTTCTACCGTGGTCCAAAGTCTTTCTAATAATATTTTAAGGCGAATTAACGAAACGCACAATTGTCCCGCTGCAAGAGTAAACATCTCGTCTTGACCGGCTGATTCCTTATTACAAACAACTTCAATTGTGGAAGTTAGAAATCTTATACTAGAACTAAAAATAATAGTACTCCGGGACTAGATGGAATTACAAACACTATAACGAAATTTGTGTTGGATTATGTCATGGATAACATGAATAATAATGGCAGTTACAGGCCAATCCCCCTGAAGAGTTCTTTCACCAAAATTTGGAATTTTTTTTTACAAATAATTAATAACTTACATTGAAAAGAATAACGACCTATCAAATTGTCAATTCGGCTTCCATCGGGGAAAATCCACAGGCGCCATAGTAGTAGTATCACAGATATTGTGTCTTAGCATCTTGATAAGGGTTCTTCCTGTCTGGTGATTTTCCTTGACCTAGCGAAGTGTGTTCATACCGTATCGATCTCTATTCTTCTTAAATTCTTGAACTTGCTGGTGTTCATGGATTTGGTCTAGATTGGCTCCGTAGCTACCTTTCAAATAGGACGCTATGGACAAGTCTGATTGAATATATAAGTAATTGCTATGGGGTAGCTATCGGCATTCATCAGGGAAGTATTTTGGCGCCCACGCTATCTACATTATATATGAATGACTAAGACAATTCATGGAGACAAGATGAAGAGACGATAACTCTGCACTCGGGTCGCCTATTCTATCTCAAGGAAGGCGACACTCCATCCCAAGGCCGCATAGGATGCCTCGTGAATAAGTTCCTCTAGTGTGTCGGGTAGGGCGGCATATCTCAATCACATTAAAAGGTACAGCGTTAAAGTGATACAAGTATACACTCCATACTCGACACAATCCGATGACGAAGTGGAGACAACTTATGAGGATGTCTCAAGTCACATACTTATTAAACAACATTAAAGTGGGCCTTACTGGTATCAGTTAGGCCCACTTTATTGTTGTTATGGGAGACTTTAATTCCAGGATATGAAATGGTGTCGATTCGAGTCTGGGGCCACATGGAGTCGGAAGTCGAAATCACAGGGACCAAATGCTAGTAGACTTTCTCGAGATAGAGGGCTTCTTCTTAATGAAATCATATTTTTAGAAGAAGCCCCATAGGAAGTGGATGTGGCAGAGTCACGATACTGTAACAAGAAGCGAATTGATTTTGTTATAACGGACCGAAAGCATATGCTTTCGGTCTGTTGTATATTAATTATTAAATATACTCCTATACTACTATCCTTGATAAACAGGTTTCAACCCGGAAGTGACCACCGACTGGTTAGAGGTTCTCTGAATGTAGGCTTTCGACGCGTTAGAGCGTGTCCGATTAGTACAGTCAACAGTCCAACTTCTGACGAGCCATGGTAGGTTCCGAAAAATTCCAACTTGAATTACAAAACCGGTTTAATGCCCTAGATATGTCGGGAACTACAATGGTAATTGACGAGGCCATGAGTGACATGATTGGTTGCATGCGGGATGTGGATGATGAATATTTTAGGAGTAAGTATACGAACAATAAAGCTAAAATATCGGATGAGACGCTTGTACCTATGAGGGAACGCAGACCACAAGAAGACTTCTCCCGATGCCGTGCTTCTCTCAAAGCGAATCCGCAAACCAATACGCCGAGACCTTCGCAGCTCGAATACGCAGCAGGTTACCGAAGCGATCAAGGAGAATAGAGGGCAGAAGGTTGTATACATACGTCACACGCTCCTCATCCCGATACCCTGTACAACGGTTCGCGTGCAAGCCTAACATGACATTTATCAGGCGATCTGACGAACGTCTGCTGGAGTGAGATTCTGGGGAAGGACGGAATTACAGTCGAGCTTCTTAGGGCAGGAGGCGAACCTGCATTACGACAGCTAAAAAGTTTTTTAATTTTGTCCTTCAGCGGGGCGTACCTCCCAAGACATAGCTTGGAAGTGACGTTGTTTTGTTTTTTTAAAAAGGGTGACAAATCACTTCCTCAAAATTACGGACCAATTTCACTTCTTGGCCATATTTAAAGATTGTTCTCAAGACTCTTGACGAATCGTCTCACCACGAAGCTTGACGAATTCCAGCCACCAGAACATGCTGGTTTTCGCAGAGGACTTAACACCATGGACCACATTTTTACCAGAAGTTTAGTTGTACAAAAGACACATCAGTACAATCGGCCGCTGTGCCTTGCCTTTGTGGACTATGAAAAAGCCTTTGACTCTGTTCATGGGCTGTTCTAAAAGCTTTACAGCGAAGTCAGGTCGATTGGCAATACGTCGAAGTACTGGGAGCATTGTATGATGCTGTTTTAATGCCCATCCTGATTCCAGGAGGTAAAATAAGGCCAATCCCGTTGCACCGAGGAGTACGACAGACTGTTCACTAATGCTTTGGAGGACGTATTTAAGAGTTTAAACTGGGCAGAATGCTGCATAAGTATTAACGGCCTGTCGCCGAAACGAAGATGTGAGTACCTCTCACATTTTCATTTATATATTAACCG
>JAFELO010001098.1:57531-71820 GCA_017140195.1 Eumaeus atala | reverse complement strand
CGCAATTGTTTGTACCTACTATTTATTAGGTTCTAGTTACCTTAAGATCGTTAATACTTTCTGTAAGCTGCGTTGTATGTACATAAAGCCGAAGAATATAGCATCTCTTCTGCAGAAGACCTCTACTAAATAATAGAACATTTAAATAATTAGACAATAAAAAATAACGCCGTTGAAAAGACGACTACGCTGTCGCGTTTCGTGCGATTTATGTGTTCCGCATGACCGAATCGGTGCCGGGGGGGGGGGGTTATAATTCCGCAACACATCCACATTTCCTCTGGTGGTGCGGATGTATGCGGGCGTCACTTACTATCACGCGATCCGATATCCTTTCTTGAATTTGTAAATAATAATGAAATAAATTTGTAAATAAAAATAAAATAAAGTAGATATAAAACGGCCGTTAAAAATGCAAATACAAATATAATAAAAACTGAAAATGTCTGACAGCGTCGAAGAGCTGTCGAAGGCTTACAGAAGAAATGTGTCGGAGCATCCGCGGAGTGCCGGTTAGTATACGCGCCACCCAACAAGTGTCGACTGCGCCAGCACTAGCACTGGACATGCGAAAGTGTCTGAAGATGGATGTATGATTGTTGTACGTTTACACAAATCTTTTGACTATCTATATGTGACCTAGGGGTCAGCGGGTTCAACCACAGTCGCGATGGTCTACTGTGAGGATTTGGGTGAGAAGTCTATCTACAATATCAGGTGCTTTGCATCCCAAAAAAAGGAGGCTCGTGTATGGTATCTACAATATCAGGTGTTTTGCATCCCAAAAAATTAGGCTCGTGTATGATATCTACAATATCGAGTGCTTTGCATCCCAAAAAAGTTGGCTCGTGTATGATATCTACAATATCAGGTGCTTTACATCCCAAAAAGTAGGCTCGTGTATGATATCTACAATATCAGGTGCTTTGCATCCCAAAAAAGTAGGCTCGTGTATGATATCTACAATATCAGGTGCTTTGCATCACAAAAAATTAGGCTCGTGTATGATATCTACAATATCATGTGCTTTGCATCACAAAAAATTAGGCTCGTGTATGATATCTACAATATCAGGTGCTTTGCATCCCAAAAAAGTAGGCTCGTGTATTATATCTACAATATCACGTGCTTGCCGTCCCAAAAAATAGGCTCGTGTATGATATCGCGAACGAACTTATGATACTAGATTAGAAGAGTAAATCATTCTCAGAGAATCAATCATCTGTACAGCAGTGGACACGTGCAGCCTAATTATGATGTCAATAATAATATCTAATATAAAGAATGTCAATTAACATTCAATTCAATTAAATATGCGTAATAAAAAAGATTAATTTGCTATTTAGTTCACATAAAAATGCGTGTGATTTTTATTATGTTCTTTGAATACATTGTTGCTTTTTCTTAAGTGTCTATTATGTTGTTAGATATTCCTTAATTAATAAATTTCATACTGCCTAATATTAATTCCTTGTGACTAAAAGAAATGTGGACAAAAATTCGTCGTAATTATACCAAACATAAACACAAAAACAAATTAAATTACCTGCACTTCGTATATATTTACAATGACAGTATAAGTTATATTTTAAGAAATTGGTGTTCATTGAAAGAGGTCAACAAGGAGTACCTGATTTTTTGTAATACTCCTTATGGGAACAACATAACGAAGGATATACTTGTTGAAGTGAGTCTGGAGAACACGATGGACCAACAAATTCCCAGTGGAAAATTGACTTGAAAATAGGAAGTGTACTTTTTATGTGCTAGTGTACATGTACATATAAATACAAAACTTGTCTTCCAGCAACAGAAGCTGAAATCTTAGTCAGCGAAACCTAAATCTTGCCCTAGACACTTTGAAGTCATAAAACTAAATAGAGGTCAGGACTCTGAACGGCTACAGAGACAGAATAGTGGAGCCTATAATTAAATGGCGTGGGTGGAAAGTAATAATGGCCGTCATTGTTTTAGTGGATATTGGAACGGGAAACCTTTATGAGGTTTTCTTCTCGTCAAAAGAGATTTGTAAATAACTTTGCATCATAGAGATTAGATTATGCGATAATGGAATTTAAGGTGTAGTTGAACGGTGATTAATGTTTCGTTACACGTGAATTGTTTCTCACTAGGTAAGGTTTGATATTATTAGGCTTTCTAAAAAATTGAGGCTTAAGATACTAATTACCTAATAGCAGCTTGACAGCATATCGCCATTTGGGCGGTCTGTAGAGTAACATAATGGCGCAGGCTTGTGATTGTCAGTCATTTGCCATATATATTACGAGTATATAAATACAGTTTCATCTAGGTCATAGTTTCATCTAGGCTATCATAATGCTGCGTACTTCTTCGCTTGCACGGCATAAGTTCAGGTCTGCGTAATGTCGTTTACAACGAGAAAAGATCATAGTGTTGCAATGAGTCAATTTAGTATTTTCATTGACATTTTACTTGTGTAAAATGGGCACCAGATCGATAGGTACATAATGTTACATTTATTCGCAATCAAATTCTTTAAAAGAAGAATAATTTTGGGGGTAAGGGCTATAGAAGGTTTAGTTAGATTTTTATATACATTTATTTAATCATTGCCTATCCACATTCACAATCATGGACAAAGTTTTTTTATATGTGACAGCTTATGACAATGGTTAGCAGTACAGTTTTTAACTAGGGTTAGTAAAAAGTAAGGGTACGAAGTCTTATCTGGGTAGTTGACCGAGACTCCCAGCTGCAACTTGGATAGTCCCTTATATAATTATTCCACCAATCCTCAACTACAATAGTTGAAGATCATACTGATACTTTATCTTCATATTACATCCAAATTTTAAAAGTGAAAAGGAAAGGATTGGAGATCTGAAAAGGAACACACAATCAATAAGATTCCGTACCATTATATAATAATACATGCATTTAACGTAACGGTTTCGGCACTAAAATCAGAAATATGCAAACACGCTGTATGTTTTGGTTGTTTTTTTATTTGTATTGCTATCGCTATAGCATTCAAAACAAAAGTGAACTTAAAAAGGTTTAAAAACGACCTGCCGAACCTACGTCGGCTTTCCGAGTAACAAATAAAATCTTAATGTTTGTAGGTCACTGCGCTAAAAAGCGACTAAACAAATTCCTCCGGAAGCAGCGCAAGACGCTTTAAGCTCTTAAGACTTGAAGTGATTGTTGAAGGAAGCTGGGAGCTTTCCCGGGAACAATGGTCCGTTTAACGGTCTCTTACTTCGTCCTTATTTTGGATCCTAATACCGCGAGTTTCTTTTGAATAATTAAATCAGTATTCCCTTATCCAATGAGCCTTATGCATTTGTTGTTTTCAAAGATTTTTTTATTTGGCCCCGAGCTTTTTGAATGGTTTGGTAAGTTAGAGCAGTTTTGCTGAGTCTTAGAGATTTTTTGGAGTATGCTGATATTTAATTTTACCACACAGAGCGAACCATAAAATACCTATTACTCTTTTTTTGGCACACAACTAAAATGAATCGAAAAGTGCAGTGGCTACTGTACTATCATCTGGTGAGAGGATTGCTCTTTTTGCCCCCTACGCTTATGCTAGAAGTGGCCAAACGTTTATGTTGAGACTATTGAATAACTGTACTTAGTAAGCTTGAAACAAACCATCTTGTATGGTAAGTTACTAGATTATAGCTTACTGGATGATGATAATTTCAATGTACCAAACCTATCAAAGGTCCTCAAACTGGGATAAGAGGCGGGACAGGGCGAGCTAATATGTAATGATGCATTATATTTAAAATCAATTATTATCTATAAATTTTAATGTAGTTAATTCTATGTATGTATTGCAGGTTTGTTTCCGATCCCGGAATACACCGAGTACGAGGTGTCAGGGGGCATGTGGTCGTCGGCTCTGGACGTCGTGCTGACCACTCTGCGCTGCCTCGCGCCGGCCACGCTGCTCACGCTCTTCTGGGGGCAGCAGAGCTTCTTCTTCAAACTCCTCAAGTACTTCGACTCGGCTTTCAGATCTTGTAAGTTGAACATTCATAAAGAGCAGACGGCGACAATATAAATTTTCACTGCCATCATCACCAGTCCACTTACTGCTGAAAAGCAGCTTGACAGCATATCGCCATTTTGAGGTGACGGATGAGAGTAGCAGAGGCATCTGCTACTCTCACTCCTCCGGTTTACAGGCATTAAGAAGTCTCAGACTATTCAAATTTAGTATCACGAGAGCGAGAGGACCTCGATCGTACCGGCCAATTCGGGTGTAATGCAGCATAGTAATACGTAACCCTTCCACAGACACGTAACCCTCAAAACATTTTCATCATTTATACAGCCTAATAAAATGTACAATTAGTCAACGCACTGCGGTAGAGGAAAACGTGGTGAGCCAACCTGCATGCTTGATAAGATAATAGTTTATGCAGGCATTTGGAGTTCGTCAACCCGACTAAACGGAAAACTATTTAAAAATACTACTACTTATTATTATTGTATGTTTTCTGGTGAAAAATAGTGCAGTGAGACAGGGTTGGGCATGCTTTAGAGCCCTCTGCCGCACTATATATGGTTCCCCTATTCGATTGGACGGCAGTCCTACACGACCGGAGGAAGTCTGGCGCACGACCCATAACTTAGCCAATTCTCTAAGGCACGGGAGTGTAACAGTGCCTTTCGAAATTGTTATTAGAAATGGAAAAATCCAAATAACTGTTTTTGTTCCGACTCGGGACTAGAATCTTATAACTTTATGTTCTTTAGTTTAACATGTTTATAACAATTACTTTTATTATAAGAAAATCCTATGGGACAGTAAAAGGATTAATGTTGGTCCTATTTTTTATATTTATATAAACGATAAGTAAGTAAGGTTTATCTTTAAAAAAGGGAAACACGAGAGATAGAATTGTTTGCTGATGACATATCGCGAAGAAAAGCCGCTTATAACTCTCTAGAGCTATAAGCCGCATTTATCAGCCAGGAATTTTAACTCATGAAGATCATAACCGGTGGAGCAGTCCCCCTCTGCGCCCTCTGACGGGTGAAAAGGCTCGCGCGCGGTAATCTCATAAATGAACAAGGCGAGTCGTGGATCTATTTTAAACGTCGTCCGGACCGTTCGTGGTCGTGAGGGTGCGTACTGTTGTCTGACTTGTCGTGTGACTGATTTGTAGTGTATGTTCCGCATTCGTCCAAGGAGACGTTTGCGTGCACCTACACCGGGTACGCGGTGTCGTGTCTGAGAGCTTCCAACATGACCCTCAAGCATTTTTAATTGTATCCTTTTCTTTTCAGTTGTATGTACGAGCGAGGAGCAGAAGGAAGTGGTGCTACAATGGCTGGAGAATGCTGGACCTGTTCGAGTAACCAAGCTGGAGACGGTATGGCGGCACGGCTGGATCGTGTGCGGGGTGCTGGATATCGCGCTGCCGGGGACGTGCGCCGGACACCCGCCTACCAAACTCTCGCTCGAACATGCGCAATCAATAGCTGAAGATTATCTCGGTGTGGAACCTGTACGTAAAACCCTTTTAATTGAGCATTTATCATATTATAAGGATGACATCGATCCCTTAGACATCTACACCACCGAACACGTACCGAGAGTTGTCCGTCCTCTAAACTGTTTCAAATACAGTCTTTGGCTGTTCATTGACGCAGAAAAAGCCACCCATACCTGCACATCCTTAGAATATATAAACAAACGTAACAATAACAATATTTTAATTGTTTTAAACGAAAATGGCATAATCTTGAAATATCTCTAAAGTTATGTTATTATGCAAATATCATTTCTCTCGGCTGCTTGCGGTTTAGTCGTCAGTTCGGTGTATACCATATTCTGCTTATCAACAATACTTTATTGTAAAACCTTTGGTATATTATTATATTTGTATATAAAATTGCATAAATTTAAACAACCAACTCTTCATTAGAAATAGTGGTGATCAGTTATACCTGCAAATGATTCCCCAGTTTCATAGCGAAGACGCCAAAGTAAGCCACATGCGCACACCTGTTGCAGCCTAACTAGTTTTATAGAGAAACAGTTGCTTTCGTTCGAGCGTTCGAAATGCCACATATTTACATATCCTAATATAGTAATATAACATATGATATCAGCTGGTCAGACTGCGCCGCCCAATGCTGTAAAAGTTAAAAGAAATTAAAGATCGTTCCCCACAGAAGTAATCAATTATATCTGCACAATAATCTAGCCGACCTGGGCCCACTTCTTTGGTCCTTTACTCCTGAAGAAACGAATGGTTCACCTGCCATAGCTGATTACAGTTGAAACGGTTCCAGCTAGTAATAAAATGTAGCTTGTCACTTCTGAATAGTGTAGTTTTTATTTCCGAAATTTAAAGTATTTCCGGAGGCACCTACAAATATAGGAAACCTAGAAATTTTACCTCTTTATAATATTAAACATACTAACATTTTATACTGAAATACTGAATAGTACAAACCTAAGCCGCGTATGGAATCTCTCACTCCTTCTTGAAGTACCTTTGTAGTCTACGCATAAGGTTTTCGCTAGGAATTTCAAAGGCTACTAACTTCTCAGATCTCAGAAATTAATCTCTAACCGCGTCATCATCAACGCGTCTACATAAATTCAGTAAGATTCTAGATATTTTGTAGAATACAAAGTTATTCCTACAGTAAAAATACAGACCAGTTTCGTAGTTGAAGTAGCTTCTCCCAAGGCACCTGTCCGCTTGTCGTCGCATACAGCAGTAGCCACAGCGAGCACAGTGAATCGTCTTTGGCCTTCTGTTGTATCGTAGGACGCGGACAGTTTATGTACGTGAGCAACCAATAGCCGGGAGGAAAATCTTGTGATGCTACAATAACTGAACCCTACATGGAGCCCTTATTTTTCGCTACCCTCGACTCAAATGAAACATTTCTTTAACGGAGCCCTTGGTTTGACTTCACTAGGTAAGCAGTTAAACATATTGAAATATTTGAAATGTTATTGCGGAGGACCGAGATTCACTATATCGTATCAACCATCTTTTTTTGCAATTTTCGTTTTATAGTATTGGTGTCGACACTGTAGTAGGTTATCCAGGCCCAAAATCAAGCCGAATCTAGTACCTCTTTAAAAGCAAATTTAATTACATATCTACAATCAAAGACCAGACCAGATCATCTATTTGTCGCAATAGAGAACAGACGCAGTTTGCTCATATGATAACAGTATTTGTAGGTCACTGGGTCGAGCAGCATCAGGAGGAACATCGCAACGGGAAAAGTGTAATTTAGGGCAGCTAAAAAATATGACTTGGGGAGAGCGCATCCGAGCCGCATTACAGAGCAGTTTCATCCTATTTTATAGCAATGAGGCCATTAGCTTGAAATTTTATTGTAAAGTAATTAGACATATAGAGGGAGACGGGCTATTCGGTATTCGTTCATTTTAATATTTTTCAGCTGAATACCAAGTACTATTTAGTTGCCACATAATGTATTGTTGCAAAAAAAATACACTTTTTTTTTTCAATTAAAATGGAAAAGAAAAAATAATTCAATGCTCCATAATGCAGATATAACAGAGTATACAAAATGAGAATAGTAAAGAAAAAATAAGTTTAAGTACAGTCAGCTGAAGCATGCATAATGATGCAACGTGAGGAGCACGGCAGAGGGTGTCACTCGATGAACCTGCGGCGGGTAATGTAACTTAGGTCGCCGGCACCGGTTTCAGTGACATCCTCGAATAAGTTGGAGAGCAATAACGAATTCAATTAAATATGTACATATGTAGACACATAATTATATGTATGTTCTTGTAGTAAGGCGTCACGATGTTCTAGAAAGAAATTGGCATACACACTAATTTTAATAATGAATCTTATTAATGTTTAAAAAGGCGAAAATTTGCAAATATACAGGATGTCTGGTAGTGGGGTGCAAAGTCTCAACGAAGTGATAGCCTAGATCATTTGGATCATTTTGAGCCCAACATGTCTTAGAGCAGAGTATGATAGTTTATTTTATTCAATTTTTAATTTTTTTTTTCAAGAAACTCCAACGTTAGAGAGTTAGTGGTGCTAGTACTTTTGTAACAGTAAGTGAAATGTTTTTATGTTTTAATTTGCTTTAGGTTATGTCTGCCCTATCTTATTAAATTATTTTTAAGTGTCTGTACCTTCTGAAGGAAAAAACAGAGGCATTTGAAGTTTAACTTTATTTTTTTAAATTGAAATGATGTAGTTATTCAAAGACATTAAAAAAAACTTGTCTTGGTTATTCAAATCATTTTATTGTATTCAATGATAACAATTTATTTTCAATGTTCCTGTCGCCGGTTCAAAAGTTAGAGACACTGAGAAGGGAGGACATTTTTTTCCACTTTAGAACCGAATGTTCAATCGTAATCAAAAAGCGACGGACGGACTTTTAAAGTTATAAATTTATACTTAAATGTACAAAAAAATTGTGTAAAAGACTTGGAACTAAAATATTTTAAAAAATAAAAAATCAGTTATTGAAATACGATAGTAGAACATGCATTTGGTAAACGCAGTAATATATCATTGTAAAAAGGTAAAAGTGAAATTTAGGTAACCATAAAAAATGGTAATTTAAAAAGTTAGTACAAGCATTTAAGTGGTACTTAGAGCATTGTTATTGTTAGTCAGCTCAGTAGTAACCGGTGAAACCGGGCCTTTCCTGTATTGGCGAAAATATTATAAATTCGCAAAGTGTTACCAACATATTTCATATGGTAATTTTGTGAAAGTACATGGTAGCATATTACTATAGTCGTTCATTTATTGAAGTAGATTTTTTTTGTTTGTTGCTACGGAACCCACATAGGCGAGTCGGACAGACATCAACGCTATTATTTCCGCAGGAACTAAAATATCATATAATACGCACGCAGAAATTCTGGCGGTTCAGTTTTCCAAGTAAGTCAATGCTCGAAAGTTTGAGGCATGCGCGATAACGTTCAATTTAGTCCTTTGAGGTTATGCGAGACGTTGGTGAATTTGACTTAAGGCTCAATGGGATAAGCCCCATTTTTAAATTTTCGTTTTCCACAGGTATCAGCAATCAAAATGTGTTCATAAAGTATCGTGAATTTTATGAATATTCAAAATTTATTTCTTATTTATTACAATATTGATTTATTCATGAATATCTATTTTGTCCCTTTTAAAAGTAATCGCCCTTTATTATACACTTTCGTCCACACCGACGTTTTTTCCAATCATTGTAGCACTTCAAAAATCACTTTTTTTGTATCTTGTTCAGCTTCTCCTTCCATGCCGTCTTTATCTCGTCAATCATGGCGTAGCGTCGTCCTTTCATGGGCCTCTTCGGTTAGGGGAACAAGAAAAAGTCACAGGGGGCAGATCAGGGGAATACGGTGGCTACGGTATCATTAGTGTGCTTTTTTTTTGGGCCGTCGAAAGAAAAGAAGTCGTGTACAAGCAGCTATGTGTGAGCAGGTTCTGCTACGAATTTTGCGGCGACCCGTCTCATGCCCAAATTATCGATGAGAATCGCATGGCACGAGCCAATCGATATGCCGAGGCCCTCGGCAATTTCTCTAACGGTGATTCGACGATAGCCCAATACCATTTTCTTCACTTCATAAATCTTTTCGTCTTTTGTTGAAGTACTCGGGCGTCCGGCACGCTCTTCGTTGTTTACATTTTCTCGGCCTACTGAAAACATTTTGTACCACCAATAAACGTTGCTTTTGTCCAAAGTAGCTTCTCCGTATGCCACAGTCAACATTCCGAATGCATCAGCGCACTTAATTCCGTCTTTCAACACATATAGGTTAGATACAGGTTCTTTGTTCCATTTTTTTGAATAGGCAAAAATCGAAGACGATCCAAAACACGTGCAAACAAAGCAGCCCTCAGCAATCAACTGAACATTAAAATGGCCGAACTTGTCAGCATAAGTGAGACATATGTGCAAACATAACGCCACAAAAAAAATCGAAATTCGAATATACGTAACCAGCGAAAATTCAAAATTCACGATATTTTTTGAACACACCTCTATAGCATTTACTACAGATCTGTGTAAGATACACTTAAAAATATGACAGTTGGACGTTATAGGCTGTGATGACAACAGAATGAAAATTAATAAATATGAACTCTGAACCCTGGGCTTCTAGGGCCACTTGACAGTTGACTACTCGTAACATCAATTCCTTTACATTTGTTTTTATAGTATAGTGTGAACCTCACCTAATATATGGTGTATACGTTAAAACTTTACATGAAGATCATATAGTATAGTGTGAACCTCACCTAATATATGGTGTATACGTTAAAACTTTACATGAAGATCATATAGTATAGTGTGAACCTCACCTAATACATGGTGTATACGTTAAAACTTTACATGAAGATCATGGTTACGTCACATATGTATTTAACTATATTTGTATTTAAGGCCTTGCGTTTTAGAAACATATCGTCGTCTAAACCGCGTCCTGCACAAGTTAAAGGGGCTAGTCAGGAATGAACCAACCGACTGTGAGGGACTCTTATTTATTTAAAATATTATAGTTGTTGGTCTCGTAGTTAGAAGTTTTTTTAAAGAGTTAGGGTGTAATTTTCGAAGCTTTACACATACCTTTCATCTCCCGAATCGAATCGACGAATTGGTGGAAATAATACCATTTAATTGTAATCACATCAAAGACTGCATTCTAAATTTACATGAAATAAATCGATATTTCTATTTTCAGGTATTTACACGCCAGGAATTAGAATGTATTGATACACTTGGTAAACATCAGGAATGGAAACTCATCACATTGTTGGACAGCATACGACTAGCGATGGCCAAGCTAACACCTCGCCCGACAAAGACGAGTCCTATAAGATTTGCTGCGGAGTCCAGCCATCACACCTTCGACTACATCGCAAAGGGTTCGGGTCTGGTTGCGGCTCAAATTAATAACAAAGCTTTTTTCAAAATTTACCCAACGGCACAACAATCTTTGAATCCTGGAGAGATAGATATAGAAATAAAGGGACCTAAAAAATCACACGGTACTAGTACTATTGCACCAATATTAGGAAAAGCACAAATAATACGACAGAGTTTATTTGGCAGAAAAGCAACGTCTCACTACACCGAAAATATTTTACCAATTACACAAGGAACTACTTATCTAAGAAACTATGGAAAAAACGACATGAGTAGGACATATTTTATTCCAAAAACTAAAAATAATATTGATATAGAAATAGAAACAAACGAAGACCATGTGAGACTTAGTTACACTGTAGCATTTGAAGGAACTTATGAAATTTCAATTACTAGTAAAAATCTAAGTTTCGCTGGTTCACCGTTTTCGATGAAAGCATCGAAAAATATTGTAGAAACATTAGAAAACGATAATTTTGCACTAGAAGACGGCGAAGAAATAGATATAGTTGATATTCGTACTGATAAAAAGGTTATTCTTAGAATCGTTGATTTTGGGACGGAAAAAATGTTACTGAAGGAAAACGGTTGCTTAGAGAAAATAAGTATCGATGAAGCAAAAAAGTTAATGGCATTCGATGACAAGCAAAATGAATGTTCTATTATTGAAGAAAATAAACGCTCAAAGCAGGATCCGATTAAAGAAAATTCGAAACACGGTAACAAAAGCAATTATAAATATTTTTGTGAAGTAGTAAGAAAGGTTATGTTAATGAATCGTGTATGTAAAAACTTTTTGTGTTATGAAAAGAAATCCCAAAACGTTAAACAAGCTGTGATCAGAATAAGAAATCAAGGTATTCCAGATGTTGTAAATTCAACTCTAAATGATTATAATGAAAATACTAATTTACTACCAGGAGTACGCGACAGGTACATAATTCCTGAGAATATATCTGTATCGATTTTGACCGAGAAACACACTAATTCAGAAGGGGAAAATATTGATATTGAAAAAACTGATGACAAAAGCAATTATGGGCCTATTTATGATAATATATTCGATAACGATATTACGTTAGAAACACGAAACTCGTCAAATGATCTTTTTGACGAGCTGTACGATCAGAATTACTCAACAGAAAAGAAGTATGGATCTTTCATTATGTCAGAATACGAAACAAATAATTCACAAAACGAAGAGACACAAAATTCAACCATGACAATAGTAAACAAAGCAGGCGAAAACTGCGATAAATCCAAGAATACTTTTGCCCTTGTCTCAGAATTAAAGATAACTGAAAGCAATCAAAAACCACTAAGTCCTTTCACTGACCATAACGTAGCGAGTCACATTACTTCACCTGAAAGTATTATAGATTTTAAAATCGGTGCCCCAGTGTCTTTGCCTCTAAATTTAATAAATACGTCAACGCATTCACTGAATTCAGAAAATAGTAAAACATCATCGGATACAGCTTCGTGTGACAGATCAGAAACAGATATTGAGAATTCACAAGAAAGTAAGCAGACTCCCGAAGTAAAAAAATCCAGTGAAACAAAACATAGCACTATTTCACCAAAAAATGAGATGTGGGATTCTGCTTATGTAAGTATAGACGAAAACAATAGTACAGAGATAACATGTAATGAATACATTGATGAAGTACATCACAAGGAAAAACTTTTAAATAATAATAAAATTCCGAATATAATATCTATAAATAACAAACTACTAGAAAAAATCCATACAGTTCAAGAAAAAGTGTATAGTGAAGGCAATAGTAAAAAAAATAAAATGGAATCAAATAAATTAGCTTTTACGCCTATTCAGGAAGAAACCGTTAGAAATGAAGGTACTATATTAAATAATACATCGGATGATATGAGTATAAATGAAACTGATTCAGTGACAGAAGCATTTGCTGAACTTGACAATATTTATGATGATTACTTCTCAAATAAAGTAGAAGAGTCAAATACTATTAATAGAAGTACAGAAGTAGTGTGTGTTGAAATACATAAAGCACCAAAATATGACGTACATGTCGATTCTGCATCTGACATAGCACCAGATGTGAAAAGACAGACGACAACCATAGAGGGAAAGACTTCTGAGATTCAGGCCAATGTCACTGAGTCAGTTTCAGCAAGTCAAATCCTTCCTGAAGAAGGAATATATATTGAGGAAAATAATAATATTAAACGTTTTGATGAAACGCAATTTGGTGATAAAATATACACTAATATAGTAATAGAAAAGAAACATTATTGGGATGAAAAGATTAGACAACTTCAAGCAAAGGAAGAGGAGCTAAAAAATTTGAACAAAAGGCGTTTGTCATCAAAATATTTACGCCGCAATGATTCATTAACTAAGAGAAGAGGTAAACAGATAGTTAAAAATATTCTTAAATCCAAGGAGAAACAAATCGAAACTGATATTAGTTCAGATATGTTACAACAAAAATCTGCTGACACTTCTTTAGAATCTTCCCAGAATAAAGCGAGACTAAAAGACAGCTTAAGAAACTATTGGGATAGTCGTGTTCAAGCTATACCTTCTATGGATTCCTGTTTTGGGAAGAAGACTGAAAAGGATAAAGAAAAATTAAGACCGAGGGACGATAACACTCACATTGGAATCGAACTGAAAATACAAGACTCTAATTTAGACAAACAAGATTTATCAGAAAAAGTTTTTGAAGCATTTGAAACTAGTCCAAAACGATTCTTTGGCACATCTAGGCAACATATTTTAAGCAAAATAGATACATTTTTAGGTAAATCTGAACAAGACTATGAAAATAAAATTGATTATGCTAGCGAAATAAAACAGGACAGTGGATTAGTTTCAAGTCGAATATCCTTATTTCACAATATTACCAAAACAGAGCCCTTACTCACGGCCTACAGAAGACACAAGAGTCTAAATAATATTTACACTGAAAAAGTAAGCATAGATAAAAAAATTATTTTAAAAGAGAATCCAAAATCATTTGTTTGTGGTAATAATTCTACTAGTATCAAAATTGGCAACGTAGTGAACATTGACAAAAATGCAAATTTAATACAGGAACCTCTAGTCAGCTTTCAGGTTAAAAAATTAGAAGACAGCGATAATTTGAAGGAAGATGTCAATACAAGTGATAACAATACTGACACAGTAAATATAGACGCACTGAAAGATATAGAAGTAGCAATTGATTCGGAAAATGATAACAATTTTGAAATGACACACCAAATACATACAGATCATAGACATAGCGACAACCATTCATTGAAAGATAATAAGCTCAAGTCTTTTAGTAAATCAGAAATGGATATTTTTAGTAAGACATCAACAGGGATCGATATTGATTTTGATAAGCACATGTCATACGAAAA
>JAFELO010001098.1:21571-57049 GCA_017140195.1 Eumaeus atala | reverse complement strand
ACGGGCGTTATCTTCATGAAACATCTTGACTTTTCTTCTGAGCATTCCTTCGCGCTTTTCTTTTATTTCCTCTCGTAAACGACGTAGTAAGACAACTGTGTCCTACTAATGAGTAATCAGAGTTTATAGTCTGACCCCTTGCAAGAGAATCAATCATAATCACACCCTTCGAGCCCCAGAATACTGAAGCCATTACCTTATTTGCCGACAAATTCGGCTTAGTCTTTTTAGGGGCGGGTGAACCAGGTCTTCTCCAGTGTGTCGATTGTTTCGTTTCTGGCGTACAGTAATAAACCCATGTTTCGGCCATTGTAACAAACCGATTCAAAAAATCATCTGCATCGGCTTCAAGCAACTCCCAACAGTCAGGTTTCACGTGACTGACGTGAAATAGTCAATCGCGTCCTTTTTTGTTCAACTGAAAGCAGCCGCGAACACAGCCCTTGACACCTCGTGGAAACCCAATTCGTTTATTCTGATGTTTTGAGTTCGTTCACAAGAGATGCCTATAATCTCAGCTATCTCTCTAATTTTTAATCTGTGGTCTTCCATAATTAAATCAAGTACATTTTAAATGTTTTCGTCAGTAGTGGACGTCGAAGGCCTTCCAGAGCGGGGTTCATCTTTCACGCTTGAATTCCGCTATCCATTTTTGATGGATGAATAAAACAGAGCAGAATATCCTAAAGTACTGACCATATCATCATGGATGGCTTTCGGTGATAGCCCTTTTTTATGGAGGTACTCAATGACGGCACGCTGCTCCGTTTGCTCCATTTGCAGAAACTATGTCCGATTGCTTTGTTAAAAAATATATAATATCACAACAAATTATCGCACACATTTCAAACTTCACACAATTAACTTGAGGGAACTGAACTAAATAATGTGGCTAGATTTGATTTTTAGAATTGAATGAATCTGTTTGGTAGAGTAGTTTTCGATCCACCCTCGTATTTAGAAAGAAAGAAACATTTGTTGAGATTGTAAACATAAATACACTGTTACACATTTGTACAAGTAAAATTAAAAAAAATAATTGTTTAGTAAAAGATATGACGTATTATATTTATGCGTTGACTAGTACCTGTAACACAAGTCCTAACGGTACATACCTCAGGACTAGGCCGAACGTGTAAATCCACAGATATTATTATTATTAACTGTGCAACTCTTGTGTTATCACGCTACTTAATTTATTATAGGAACTGCCAAGGAACCGCAAATCAGAAATTCACCACAAGACGAGGGCGAACATAAAACCGAAACGAAATCTAAAACATTATTAAAAAATAAAAATAACTTCGAAAGTAATAATAAAGGATTAGATAGTGTGAAATTAATCAATTCAAATGAAGATAAACACGGAAGTTGTCTAAGTCTATCAGATATTGAACTGGAAATTATCGAAAGTCCAGATGATACGAACGAATCAGATAATAGATTAGAACCAGAGGGCTATACTGACTATAAAAACCGTTTTAAAATGGCTAAACAATATTTTAAATCGTTAGAAGAATTAAGGATTGAAAAAAAGCCCAAAGAGCATAAAGAACACATAGCAATTGTAGATGACATAACTGAAGAGTCTCAGTCTCAGAGAACTGAGGAGCCGACAGATAAAAAGAGAAAGTCTAATAGAGGTATTAAAAAGTCCCATTCAATGCCTTCCTCAGAACTGTCCAAGGTTTGGTGTCAAATGCAAGAAGAAACGAACAATAATCCAAAAAGACTAATGAAAATATCAGAAAAATTTCATGTAGAAGACCTTTACGAAGACGTCATGGATGGAAGACTTAGCAGGCAAGGTAGTTTGCGAGGTATACCAAATAAGAAAGCTGTTCTTGAAACCTTTAGATCCATGGACAATGTTAATGCAAAGAGTTTTAACTCATATGAATTGGCAACATCGCACATGGCAGACTTTGAAAGTGAAAACAAAGTAAGAAATGTTCAAAGTTATCTCAGTGAGTATCCGTACTTACCGACGACAGAACCATCAAAGTATCATTCGAGATTCGACGCGAGTGCATTCGGTCTTATCACATTTAAAGAACTAAAAGAAAAACGAACTTTTAGGAGAAATAGTGTACCAAACGCTAGAATAAACCCTATATTTACGGAAGAAATTTAGTGTAGTTTATTAATGTAAATATGCTTGGAGTACCTTTTAATTTTATACTGTAATTATATTGTACGTAATGTATAATTTTGCTTTAACAATTTAAAGTAATTGTACAACTTGTACAGACCTTGAATCTTTTACGACTTTGTGACAAATAATTACTATTATTTATTTAAGATAATAAGTAAAATATAATTAAGGAAAAATTACACTAAACCTATCTTTATTAATTTCATTATAAAATTCAATAACTAAATATTTACAAGTCAATACAAATTCTTTATCATACTTATTTTTATTTTTACTAACAATTAATTAATGTTACAAATGTGGTAGCCACGCGGAGAATGATTGGAGTACCATATCTTCAATTTGTCCTCGCGTATTATTAAAAGTGCTACTTGACGTGTTACTTGCACGTAGATACGAGAGGGCGACGCCTCTCTGAATTAGGTACACCTCGTAAGATGTATCATGTAAGATATATGATGTAAGATGTAGAGTGTGGTTGTGGCTACTTGATGCGTCACTCGCACATACATGTGATGCGACTGCGACTATCTGCTGCATATCACGCATTCGTCTTTCATGTGAAGCTTGCACAAGCATGTGCACGGATGGGCGGGGGCTACTTTATGTGTATCTGCACGTAGGAGGAGTGTTGCGTGGGCGCTTGCGCTCGGCGCGCCTGCAGCCAAGCGGCGACGCGGGGATCGGAGCGGTCGCCTCGCGCCTCCAGCTGCTGGTAGTACGCTTCGCGGATGATGCGGAAGGCATCCACGCTGCGGTACGGTAGTTTCGTTATCGGGTCTATGTACCTCGCCGGCCTCCTAAAACCAACACTCATGTTTATTAATTATACCTTACTACTATATAAAAAGGTTACGTGCGAGTCGGAAGCACATCATTTATAAAATATACTATAGTTTAGTATATGGGAGTTCAACCTAAATATTTCTTTTATTCCACTTAAAGTATATTTTGGTGTTATCGTGATAACAGAAGTATGCTTTATAGATGCCTGAGAAATCTTTAGAAGGTAGTGTTATGCTCAATCGCAGCTGAATTGGGCACATCCGGGGAGGTGCCTCTCGCTCACATAATGCCGCTTTAAACTGTTATGTGGAACGTGACAGGTGTTTCGTGCGGTTTATAAAGAGAAAGAAGACAACTGTCCGCGAGACGACGGAGTCTTCCGAGGACTACTGGCGCCCACAGGTATCCACATATCCCTCCAGCGGTCCACCGGAAGCTACGTGTATAGCGGACAGAGCGCACACTCACTTAGTGACGGCGCACAGCAACTCGCGCCTGCGCCGCGGCCGCCGCTGCGGGAAGCACGACCTGTACGCCCTGTTCCGGACATCGTTCACGAACGAGAGCAGCGTCCGCTCGCAGTGCTGCGCGCTCGGCTTCGGTTTCTTCTTTTCGTCCTTCCTGGAAATATAAATACTTTTAAACCTGATGCTAAAGCTAAAGGGATTTATTTGTTTATACGTGTCGATCTCTGGATCTACAATGCGGATTGGGCTATATGATAATACCACCCTGCACAGTTAGCGGGTGGTCAGTTACTGGTCCCATTTGCAAAATTCTTACCCCGTAGTCGATTTACCGATGAAGGTTATAAGCTAAATACCACGACGCTACCACAAACAGGAGCGAATGAAAAAATTATGCCGGTGAAAACGCAGGGCGCGGCTACTACAGACAGGGAGTTAGTTGTAACCGAATAAAGTGTTTTGAACAATGATTTTCATTTCTGTTTCTATATTGAAACAGAAATATAGTGTAACACTTTGATCTGTTTTCAAAAACACCTATTTATACGGTACGATATGCGTCCCTTGTTGTCTCTTTCCCCTTGGACAAAGAAATTGCAACAGCGAATTAAACGCACATATAAGACTAGAAAGAGGTTTAAAAGGGTACAAACGGAACCACATATAGTGTTACAGTAACAGTTCTGCAACAGATTTAATGTGTCACACTTATGAAAGTGTTACAGTTATGAAGGTGTTTTTTTAGTCCCCGAGTTATGAGAGAGAAGTAGTAGAGAGAAAGAGAGAGATACAAGAAGTTGGAAGAGTATATATCCAGAGCAGAGCATGTGTTATACCTGCAACGGTCTGGGTAATCTCTACAACTGGTCATGGTCATATTACTTCATTGCTGCACTGCACTCAGACCGGGGCAGACGTGACGGTGGGGGTGTCAGCCCGGTCGAGCTAGAGGCTGCTAACATAGGATTGGTGTAAAGTGACAGCTGACCAATAGGAGGCCCTTTATGGCCTTCTTATAAGAGCCCCTGCTCGTACAAGAGGACCATAAAGAGCCTCCTATAAGATTCTAGGCGCTCGACCCCTGCTGGTCTGCGTTGCGATTTTCCTGTTGCGCGACAATGCGGGTTATGGAGATGGTATCGCGTTTCATGCGGTATGTAAGAGTCCTGGCAGCGTGTTAGGTGGAAGAGGTCAAAGGTACGAGGGTGGATCTAAAAGTTCGTGGCCTAACCTACATGGAGCTATAACATCTTTTTAAATCTACCGTCATTTGTTAGAATGTGTCATATTGATTTATTGTGCGCAGTTTCAGTCCGATACTGCACAATATACATTTTCTGTGATTATTTGTTTGAAGCAATTGAAGCACTTTGGGGGAGTCTGCTACATCGTACTCCAGTGTCAAGAAGTGGGTAGCTGAGTTTAAGCGCGGTCGTGAGAGCATTAAAGATGATCCTAGGAGTGGTAAGCCTACATCCTCTACCACGAAAGAAAACATCCATAAAATTTGTGATCTCGTACTGGGTGACCGACGTTTGACCATTGGTAAGATAGCTGAGATAACAAACATTAGTTATGGCCGGGTGCAATACATAACAACGGAAGAGTGGGGGTTCCATAAGGTTTCTGCTCGCTGGGTCCCGAGGTTGCTTTCAGCTGAACAAAAACGAGTTCGATACACAATTTCGCGAGACTGTTTGGAACTTTTTGAGACTGATCCCGAGGACTTTTTGTCTAGATTTGTTACCATGGATGAAAGCTGGGTTCACCACCATACTCCTGAATCAAAGCAACAATCCAAACAGTGGAAAAGATCAGACTCTCCTACACCGAAAAAGGCTAAGGTCGTTTTGTTGACTAACAAAGTCATGGCTTCTGTTTTTTGGGATGCGAAGGGCATTATTTTTGTAAATTATTTACCGAAAGCTCAAACTATAAATTCTAGTTATTATTGTAACCTTTTACGAAGACTCCGGGAAGAAATAAAAGAAGAAAGGCCGGGAATGTTGCATAAGCAAGTTTTGTTTCATCAAGACAATGCACGTGTTCACACTTCGGTTGAAACAGTGTCTGTAATCCATGATTGTGGCTGCGAATTGCTGCCCCACCCACCTTATTCGCCGGATTTGGCCCCCTCGGATTATCATTTATTTCCAAATTTAAAATAACATTTGGGTGGCTCGAAATTTTCGACCAAAGATGAGGTGATAGTCGCAGTAAACGATTATTTCGCCGACATTCCGGAATCTTTTTTTTTCGAGGGGATAAACAAGTTGCAGGTCAGGTGGAAGAAGTGTGTTGAACTAGATGGAGACTATGTCGAAAAAATAAAAATAAATTTAGATCCACTTTTCTTTCATTTTCTTGGTCGGGCTTGGAACTTTTAGATCCACCCTCGTATATGGGCTGTTATATACTTATACGCGTTACGTCAGGATGACATGTGGAGGGTTGTGTGACCTCCCTAAGAGATCCAGGTGAGGAGTATTACGTGTACGGTGGCGAGTTATAGCACATCACCGACGCCCACGCCCGAGGTGTGCTCATCTCATGGCCTTCGGGGCCGTACTGGATATTGCATGTCTAACACGGGCATCAGCTGTCGTCACGATACAGACTATGTAAATATCTTGACAGATATGCAACAATGTTCGTAGTCATTGCACTATGAGACTGATTGCAACTCCCATATCATGTATGGGGACAAATCTTCATTGTGCATTGAACCAGCCCACCAGCCCCGAAATTAAATGGAAGTAGCACATACACAATAGCTTCTACTGCAACCTCCTCGTCCGGTCCCACGACATCCATCTTCAGCTCCGGAGCGTCGCGCGACACTTCTGAGTCAGCCTTCAACTCCGTATCAGCTCCGTCAGTCAGCTCCAAGTCAGTCTTGAACTCAGCAGTTGGTATCTCAGGCAGATTATCATAATTCAGGTCCCCGGGAGACACTAGCTCTGCAACATGTTCCTATGATACATTTTATTGATAGTAGTCGGATCATTGTAGAGATAACCAAAACTCACAAGCATCTGCACAATCAGATGTTACACACATGCATTACCCTCTACTACTCCATCAGATGTTACACACATGCATTACCCTCTACTACTCCATCGGATGTTACACACAAGCATTACCCTCTACTACTCCATCAGATGTTACACACATGCATTACCCTCTACTACTCCATCAGATGTTACACACATGCATTACCCTCTACTACTCCATCAGATGTTACACACATGCATTACCCTCTACTACTCCACCCCTGCAATGGACCTACGAAGGCTCACAAGCGTTGCTTCCCCTGAGATCCATCAGTAGCATTACTTCTTCACCTTCACCACATTCTTTATCAATTAAAGGCTATCATTTACCCATACTTTATAATGATTAATCATGCAACCGAAAGCGATTAGAACACCACAAAAAGAACTTGTAAACATTTTGGCTTTCATTAGTACAACATGTTATACAGATTCCTCATACATTATTTTGTGAATATCTCCTGTGTACAGACAGCCCAGTTAAGATGTAATTGTATTCTGTTAGAATTATTGGCAAACCGTTGCTCTTACCGTCCTCGCATTTTATAACGTCACCAATAGACATGCCTGCGGGAGACACGTCGGCCACAGGGGGACTTGTATCTTCCACCACCTCGGAGTCTACGGGCACAGAGAATGAATGGTATCTGGAAAAAAACAATATATAAGGAATGTGTACAATGTAAGTAAAACCAACTTTAACTTGTGTTTCTAACTGACGAAATGAAACAGGTCCTCAACTCGACACATATTTTAATGTAGGCCACGCACAACTTTTTACAGAGTAGACCAGTTTTGATACCTTTTTCTAATGTAACGCTTAATTGAAAAGGATACTCCGAAGGTGGCGTCTTAAAAAATTTGATCTTTATGAGGCCAACTTCAGAGTTGTAATTTTTGTAGCCCTAGCGCCTACAAAAATAGGGCGATGTGCGTATTCACCCACCAGTTCTACTGACTTGTGTACACCTCTCAACTCGCACCTTGATCATTATGTTTACATTCAAAAATAATTATAACAAAGCAACATTTTATTTTCATTCATATTTATTTGCTAACAAAAATTAACATTATAAGGGGGACAAACGAGGAGTCGATTCCATTCGATAAATACATACGCCTATAAACATCCCCATAGGCAAATGCGTTGTCTTTCTGTCCTCCGCCCCTCCAATGTGCCACCGGTTACTCAAAAACTGCACTAAAGCTCTAGTCGTCTACTACATAATGTGACATAGTAACAATAATATAGTATAATAGTACTGCCCTCAGTAAAAGTCAAAACACCTTTTTCTTAAATTTAGATTAGAGAACACGAATCATCCCATCCCTCTCTACGCTATCTATTAAAGGGAGGTATTTTTGTAACACAACACTTTACCTGATAACTGGGCCCGTTATTGTCTTTTTTGTGGGGCGCACTTTTTTCCTCTCCAACTCGCTTTGTTCAAACTTCTCTGAAAACAGTTGTTCGCCAATGTACTCCACAAGAAACGATTTAATGATAATGGTACGGAAAAGAAATTCCTTTTGTACAAAAAATTTGTAAAAATAATAATATTATATAGAACAGATATATACCTAAACTCTTGAGGTTTTCTTTTTCAGTAATAAGAGCCTCTTCAAGCAACTCTTCCTGAGTGAGAATACGTTCCTCCACTCTTCTTGGTTTCTTCTTCTGAAGTTCAGATCTAATTTTAATCCTCTGTAAGGTTTCAGCAGATTTAACGGCAGTACTCTGTCGTATTGACTTTCTCTCTGAAATTATAATCGTTAGGATGAATTCTGATTACTAACATTATCATTAATATGTGAACATAAATAAAAAAGATAAAATTAATTTCAAAAGTCGAATAATGAACTTAGAGTACACTATCATCATAGTCACAGCCTTCCTAGAAACAATGACGCGTAAGATCCCTATGCTGTAGCTACAGCAGTTGGCTGCAAGTTGCAGTTGAGAGACGATGTACAATGGCAGTGGCCTAGGAGTACATCATATGCAAGCTGAATATGACCAAAACTTAAATAAATACACTGGTCTATTTCAAAAGTAATTTCTCCGAGGAAAGGGGGAGCTCTGTTCCCCTATCATCGCCCTAAAGAGAAAGCCAACAAAAATCTTTGGCGCGGCCACACAGTGGACGGCCCCGCAATGCAAGCTTTCACACTACAGTGGGTTAGTGAACGAGCAACTGTATGATGCTGAAAATTCTCTATAATTATTTTTCTTTGTATTAAGAAAATAATGTGTTAAGCTAGCTTGTAGAGACGCATTAGGCAACTGTCTCTTCTGACACGTTATATATAATTAATAAAAGAAGTAAAAAATTGTTACCAATAGAAGTGTCTATTACTGCCTTGTCGATTTTCTCGGAAGGTGTACATGGGTCTACCTTAATTTTTGGTTTCCTTCCCACTTTTTTGGGTTTATCAGATGCTGGTTTTTTTTTTTTATTAGGATCCTATGGCAAAAAATTAATTACTTATATCCAAAAAATTTCATTACTTAATTTGTAAGAATTTTTGTTAAATAAATTATAGAAGTAAAAAAATGGCCAGAACATCACGGGGAAAAGGAGCAATTGAAGTTAATTCTGTGGATACTGATAAGGTAATCTGGATACACTGCATGTTTACTAACAGCAACAAGTAGACATTTTCTTAAACAATTTCTTGCTTAGACCAATGGAAATAAAATTGCAGCTCATCTAGTCATAAGCCATTGAGAAAATAGTATATATTATATGTATTAAAAGTAATTGACCAATGAATGTTGTCTTTTGTTATAATACTGTCTGAACCTATCAAGGTTGAAGCAGTCATTTGAATGGAACTAATCAAGTTGAGATTGGAATCCAAATACTAGAATCCTAACCTTGGAGACCAAACCAAGGCCTGTACTCAATACACATGAGTGTGGATACATGTCTCTAGTTTAGGAGTACTGGTATTTGAATATATCGGTTCTTGCAGGGCTAAGGTAATACATTTTTACAGCAAACTAAATTAAAATATGTTACCTACTTTATAAGCTTTAGTATTAACTTTTTTCTTTTCCTGCCCATCTCCATCCTCATGGTCTGATGCTACTTCATCATTTTCGTCTATATCAAAATCAGAATCAACCACATCTTCAACTTCCTTCTCTTGGCTAAATTCAAAATTACATAAGAATCATCAGTTACTCTATACAACACACAGTTGGTTTACACATTGTATATACCTACTGTTATGTAAAACATTATATGCCAAACAATTCTATATATAATTGATAGCTTAAGCAGCTATTTAAGTATGAAGTTGTTGACATGTAATGGTGTATGTAACTTCAACGTCCCCCATAAATGTTTATGTCTATTTCATTCTATCACAAGTCATAAGCTGTTTCTGCACATGTAATTTCACATGGTTTATGATAGAACATAGACAAATGGTTAGGGTCAAAGGTGGTATCAAGTCTACACAACCAGCATTTTTATATGAAGACTTAGGTATATGGAGGAGGCAAGGCAGTTATTTAGTAATCATATGTGTAATATGTGGCATTCTGTACACTCTGTCTACTCCATCAGGGTAATGGCGTGTAGATATGATGTTGTTATCATAATATAACAGCTTTCTAGAGCTACATAGGACTTTTTATGTGACAATTAGTAGTTGATTCATATCATAATACAGCCGTTAAAGTATTGTAGTGAGAACACTTGAGGCAGTCTATACATATGCACAGGCAGATAATATTCAAATAGCAGTGGACTTCCGATTGAAATAAGTATTACGATACAACTCTGTGCCACTGAGAATTTCAGAAGGAACCAAAGACTTACTGATAATCATTATCTTCGTCAACTTCATTGAATCCACCGTAAGTGGTTTTATAAAAATCGTCTTCCTCCTCTTCGTCTAATAACTTTGCCATACGATTGCCAGCATTTGATCGCCGCTCTCTCTGTGCCATTGTATAAATTTTGTAGCACTTAGCACTTATACCCAGAAGTAACAAAACAAATGTGAAATGTAGTTATTTAATAAAATATCGAATTAAAAACACGCAACGCTTGACGCTGGACATTGACAGTTGACACTAGTAAGTTTGACTTCGACAGGTGACACTACTGCCTAGTGAACGAGGTTGCTGGATATTTTTATTAAGTCGCACTATCTGTGGTAATTAAATCTCGAAATATTCTAGAAGGTCACAATCCTAAATTAAGGAATCTTTGATAGAATAATAAAATATTGGTTAATACATTGTTGAATATCTTATTCTTGCCAGTCAATAAAAAGTAGGCATATTATAGCCGTAATTTAAAAAGAACATATAATCATTTTATTAATGTATATCTTTCAAGACGGGTCCGGGATGGATGCGAGTAGCAGGAGATCAGTCATCTTGGCGTTCATTGAGAGAGTCCTATGTCCAGCAGTGGACCGATAAGGGCTGATAATGATGATGATATCTTTCGTTACAAGTCCTTATAAAAATGATTCTATATGATCTCTAAGAAAGCAAACCCAAGTAAATTTAGATTCTTACATACATACTTTGTGATTGTTGAATCTTACTCCGGTTAAACAGAGGGGCACAGCTAGTTTTCTTTAAGTTTCATTATGAAGTAGGCTGAGTGAACTTAGTGCCAAACGTCACAATGTTTACATGATTGTCTTGTCAGTTCTTTATAACATTTCCCATGTGATTTGGGTATTAGACAAGTGTGTAATAAAACTACGACTTGCGAGACTTCCACGCACTCGGAAACGCATTCTGTCCCCCTCTTGCCGTGCCGTGTCCGGAACTCGGGCGAAGCCAAAGCGCCTTTTGTGTACATTGTGTATAAGTCTGTTAGTATAGTGTGCAACAAGTAAGATTCAAGCAAGACCTCAACAGGTCCGAAGCCACACCGCGCGACATACTCCCCGACCTTTTGTGAAGAAAGTTCCGAGGAGTGGACAGCGATTCCGACGGAGGATCGGCCCCGCTACAATGACAGGTAAGTCAAAGAAGACAGACCGCGTAATAGTGAGACGCCCACTTTTCCCCACGCCACAGGAGATGGAGGAATTACAGGAGAAATTGGAGAGGTTACGCCCCCAAAAGCGCGCGGCGTCCTCTTCCGAAGAGAAGCCCGATAAATTGGCCTTGGCCAGCTCATCGTCGTCGCCATCACCGTCTCCGCCCCAGTAAACAACACTGTCTGCACAAAGCACCAGCTCGACGACGCCGCCGGGCTCGACCTCTGTTGTGACTGCCGAGTCGCCGGATAGGGGATCCGGAAGGAGCGTCCTCCACGACGTCTAAGGACGTGACACGATACCGAAGTTTCGCGGTGGCTCTGGAAAGCCCGAAGCGCACAACCGCGTCGGGTACCAGCGCACGCGCAGGCACGGTAAGAGCTCTTCCTCCCACAATAGCAAACCAACCACCATCGTTATCACCAACCCCCAACCCCACAAACCCCCCGCGCAGAGCGAAGGATTACCCACCCATCGTCGAGCAGAACCTCCCGGACTGGCACGGACATTTTCAATCACTAAAGTCCCAGTTGGGGCACGCGCCGAACGCTAGACCGTTCGGAAGGGGAATGAGGTTCCTCGCTCAGACGCCGGAAGAGTACAGGGCGGTCCAGAAGCTGCTGGCGGACCTTTCAAAGGTAGACGCGGCGGTGCAGTGGCATTGCTATTCCCCACCGGCGGACCTCCCCACCAAGGTGGGTATTAGAGTCCTGCCTGTGGGGACGAGCACGGACAGCATCGCAGCGGGCCCCGGGCTTCCCTGTGCGCTTCGTGCGCCACATCCCGGCGAGGGGGGGAAGAGCCGGCTGCCTGTACCATGCCCAACTCGAGCGCATGGACGGCGGACGTTTCTGCAAGGGCGAGGGACTGTTGAGGGGCAGACTGGGAGCGAACTATCGCTCGAGCCGGTGCCAACGACACATCACTCTACGCCCTGAACAGTCGACTCAGCGGGTCGAAGACCACAACCAGCTCTCACCGACTCAAACGGCCAACGCCATTACAACGCCCAGACACGAGCAGACATGCACGCCAGCTACCTGCAAACACAATTTACACCGCACCCAGCAGCTCTAGTCGCCGCCGAGCACCACTAGCACGTAGAGGGCCGCATCCGAGAGCTCCTTTCGAGCTCGCCTCAGCCGCTAGGCGGGGGGGATTTTATCTCCCCAGCCGAGCTGCGGAAGGTTGCCCTTCGCCTGGTGATGATGCCGTGGCGTGTAACCGTGGCTCTCACCAGGATAGCTAACAGCGTTCTCTGCACGTCCCACTTTCCGGATATCTGGAAGGAAGGGAGAATAGTCGTCCACTTGAAGCCGGGCAAGCCTCGGCACCTACCCGGAAGTTACCGGCCGATCACGCTGCTGTCGCACCTGGCTATTGCTCCGGAGACTGAAGCTGTACGTCCCAATAAGGGAGGAGCTGTTTAGTTCCCGGAGCGGCCCCTCGACCACACTGCAGTTGACGCGGTAGCTCCATCACCTGGCCACGTAGTTGAACAAGGGAAGACACTCGGTCAGTGTCTTTCTCGACATGGTGAAGGCCATCGACCGGGTGTGGCACCCGGGTCTCCTGGTCAAGTTGATGGACGCCGGCATCCCGCCGGCTCTCGTGCGACTAGTGGCGTCGTTCTTGGAAGGGAGAATCTGCCGGGTAGCGGTGGAGGGGCGACATTCCTTCCTGCGGGCCATACGTGCTGGAGTGTCGCAGTGCAGGCCTATCCCCTTGCCTCTACGCGGCTTATACCAACGATATCCCGACGCTCAACAACTCAATGGGAGAGGGCGAAACGGATGTCTTGCTCGCGCTGTTCGCCAGCGACAGCGCTTACATATCCTCGTCCCGAAAGCCGGCGCTAGCAGCCGGGCGAATACAGCGGCTGCTGGATCGACTGCCGGAGTGGCTCGACAAATGAAGAATGTACGTCAACGTGGAGAAAACGGCATCCCTATTCGTCAGCACGAAGCACAGCATGCCGGGGCGGTTAAAGCTGGCCGGCCAGGAGTTGTTTAGGAGGTCCCCGGTCGTGTATCTCGGGTGCAGCATTAATCGCACGCTGCGGATGGGATCGCGGGTTGATCGAGCGATCAACCAGGCGAGGGCAGCCCGCGCCTTACTGCGACCAGTGCTCGCATCCGAGCTTTCACTACGCACGAAACTGGGGATATACAAGACGTACATCCGATCGCGGCTTACTTACGCTGCCCCGGCATGGTACGCGCTCACCTCCCCGAGCCAGAAGAAGCGCCTGCAAGCTCAGCAGAGCATATCCCTGCGGGTCATGACGGGGGCCGGCCGCTACGTTACGTACGACCCGGGTCATGAGGTTCGCCTCGATAGCCCGTAATTCTTGCAGGCTTCCCCAGGCCCAGTGAAGATGACCCAAGGACGGAATAAAATTATGACGACCTTCTTACGCACTCGGAAACGCATGCTGTCTCTCTCTTGCCGAAAGGTGAGGGAGTGATAGTTATTATTCCATGCCAGGTTCGGAACTGGGGCGAAACCAAACCGCTTTGTGTATACATATGTGTATGGTCTGCTATATAGAGGGCAAAAGTGAGATCTCCAGACCTCAACAGGTCCGAAGCTGCATTTCGCGACGTACTCCCCAACCTTTTTGAAGAAAGGTCCGGGGGATGGACAGAACCACCATCGGAACCGCCCCAACCTAGCGATGCCCAGGAAGATGGAGGAACGCACGGTGGTCAGGAGACCCCTGTTCCCCACGGAGGAGGTAAAGAAATAGTTTTTGGCAGAGCTGGTGGAGTTACGACCGCCGAAGCGCGAGGCATCCTCGCCCGTTGAAGGCATTCGAAGGTGGTCGCAGTAGCGGAGTCATCGCACTCGACCGCCACCTCACCTTCTCCACCAAGATATAGATCTCCACTCACGTCACCGCCTACTTGGCCTAGAGCAACCCGCGAGTCGGAAATGGCTGGCCCAGCGACACCCGAGGAGGACTGCCGGGGACGTCGAGGCCGCCTTTTCCAGCGGATTAGTTGACGCGACGCGCCTCTATGAGGTGAAAGAACTCCTCTGCATGCACTGAGTATTCGTGGTAGGTGGAAGGGACCAACACAGTGTCACCGGTGTCAGTTCTTCGGACACTCTTCTGCGCACTGCCACAGGGAGGTTCGGTGCGTTCGCTGCGGAGGCGTCCATGCAGTGGGGGACTGCCCGCTACCGAAAGGAGCCACCTCGACCTGCTCCAATTGCAAGGGCCCGCATACCGCCAACGACCGAAGGTGTGAGACCTTCCTCAGGGAAGCCAGTGCTAGAGGTATGGCCATCCGCCCACCCATCCTGCCCAAGCCCGCTGTGCAGGAAGACCAGTTTCGACTGGTCCGTCACGGCCGACACCACGCCGGCTTTGCGCCCGCGGCTCCGTTGCGGAGGGGAAAGGTCGGCACGGCCGTACAGAGGTACAGCCGTGCCCGTTCGGCGGGAAGTAATCCACGACGAGCTGACACAGAGCCCCTTCACCGACATAGGCTCGACTGGCATAGGCGTTCACATGACGGGGGAGGAGCCCAGGACCTACGCAGCGTACAGACGTTTCGGGAACAACTTCGACCTAGGTGATGTCCACAACGTGCTGGGGAACGGCGGCCAGGTGTTGTTGGTCGGCGGTCTGATCTGATAAGTATTGCGGCCCCGTTACCGAAGGGATACTTTTCCCCTCGCGATCCCACCCGGATTATGAGGTTGCCCGTAGCCCTCGCAGATCATCTGCGAAGATGACCAGGAGTAGTATAATAAAACTAATTTTGTGTTTTATATTTTTTAACGTTACTCAAGTTACCATGAAAAATTTTGAAGTAAAGAAAAGGAGCGATCTTAGTGAAAAAAGATTGCAAAATTTGTGATAGATCACAATCTCGTAACCCCCTGCCAGACAGGGCTATAAGTGGCTATTACACGACAATGGCCAGTACGAACATTTTGCAGCTACGTGCAGCACCGTGCTTGAATAAGGCGCGTAGCATTATGCGCGCGTACAGGCACGGTGCTGCTAATCATACAGTAGAGCCAAGCTTCGACGAGTATGAGACCAGATTACCTTCTTTAATAATAATATCATATCAGGACTTTACTGAAATTTATATAACTATATGGAGATGAACGATTGTGCTTTCCCAGGTTTACTGATAAACAGAAATGGCCAAATTTGCACATTTGTAAATAAAATAAATAATTTAACATAATTGCGATGGGCCCTGATTAATAAAGGCCTTCCTCGGGAATCTGTTTAGCCAGTAATGAAAACCACACGAAAATCCGTTTAGTAGATTTTGAATGCTTTTATAAATAAAATGATATAGCTTTACAAATAAAAGTAACATACATATATGTGGCATATACAACATAAATATATGTATTACTTTATTCCATAAATACTTAGTAATATCTCATAAAAGTAACATAATATGTTAATTTAATAAGATACAATATATAACAATAGTTATGATTATTTTATAATTTCTCAAAATCTACGAAACGATATCGTGTGGATTTCACAAATGGATAAAACGATTCCCGATGACGATTTCAGCCTCTGTTAATCACGGGCGAAGTCCGATGTGCTATACTACATTGTGGTACATCCGGGTGAATTAAATAATTGTTGTAAGATTAATAATGTTGCATGAGCAGTTTCTGGTAAATAAATTAATATATATTACTTCGATATTTAAGTAATATACTTATGTCTGTTTCCTAATGGGGTAAACGTAGTGAAAAGAGCTTTTATTTCGTACATTGTCTGGCAAAATTATTTTGCTTTACGTTTTACGAAAACTGGTCTTTAAATAAAATGCTTGCAGAGTGCGTGATAGTAATTTTTCCTCATATAATTTGCCCCAATAAATTTGGGACATCACTGGACATACGTCTGGAGAATAGAGGTTATGCGGAGAAGAGTAAGTCCATACTCTTCTCACTAAGCCGCCCCTCGCATAGACGAGGTAACATGCCTCCCGTCCTGCTCTACGGTAACGAGATACCTAGAGCAGAGACGGTGAAATACTTGGGAGTAACTCTCGATAGGTCGATGAGCTTCAAGAATCACATAGATGACGTTCTGAAAAAGGCACGATATGTCCTTTTTAAACTTTATCCTCTCATAAACAAAAAGAGCAAGATGGCGTTTAGACATAAGCTCACTTTGTATATTACATGCATTCGACCGATCTTGTCGTATTGCAGAGCAGCATTCGCGCACATATCCCCTACCCAAATAGAAAATGCAAAATAGATTCTTACGCATGGCTACCGGATGCCCATGGTATTTCCGAAACATCGACCTACATTGTGACTCTCAATTGACCTCGATAAAAGGACACTTCAAAGAGCTGTCTCAAAAGTTCTTTGACCGTGCCCTTAATCACAAAAATAAATTAATCGTTAAAACGTCGGAATACGACCCGACGTTATTAACCGACTCCCGTTACCGTCGGCCGAAGCACGTATTGCACGACGCCGACGACGCGATCGCGATATCAGTAGCAAAGTCCGTCCAAGAACACAAACAAAGACACACCAAGACACGCTCCCGCAGTAAAATGCAAATAGGGCCAACCTAGGAATAGCAGGTTTTTCGTCGGTAGTAGGTAGTAGCTATTGCTACATGACCTGACCCGACAAACTCTTCAGGCCCCCTTGGGTCGGTTGGACAGTGCATAAACGCATTCTCCCCTGCTAGAACCAATACGATATACACCGCTCGTACCGGTCGAGCGATGAAATCTTACATATAGTGACACAGATATAACGTATGACTGATAGAATGTCAAACTCACACACCGCTAACGGAAACGAGCCCGGGTTCGAATCCGTAAGACGTGAGCTCAGATCAATGTAGAAATAATATAACGCGATCTTAGAGAGCTCTAAAAATAAAAACTAAATCTTGATCACGGCTTCTAGTCGATTTGAAGCGCAAATCGCCCCCACCCGTCAGAGGGTGGGGGAGGAGGCCGGCCTCCTCTGACAAGCCAAACCTAAAGACGAGCTCAACTTTTCTTAAACACGTCCCGTAACATCAAACGGCATCGTGCGCGCGCCGTCCCACTAGAGTGGAGAGGGGGACCGCTTCCCCCTTTTCGGTCCCAAAAATAATCACTACAGGGTACGCCCACAATCAACCCGGTTCATCTCTTCCCATCTGCGGGAAGAGAGGAGGGTCTGTCCCCCTATCGTCTACCTATAACCAGAAGACAAAAAGTCTTCGTAGTCAGTCGAACTGTAGAAGCTGGACTAGCGCCGCCAATCTGTATTAGGTCCCTCCGAAAAAAAAAACAAAAAAAAAAAACATACGTCTGGCATCTTATAGGCTCCGATCTCTACGACTCAATTTGTCAAATGTCAAGTTGTTATTTGCTAGTTGTTAGTAAACTGCAAATATTCATAACAATTTCATAGTTTGTGCTAATGTTGTAAACTAAAGAAAAATTAAATTGCTATTTGTTTGTTAGTAATTGAGATGATAGTTCATTCGAATGAATGTTATATTTTTCTTTCATCAATCGTCCCCTGTTCACTTTAGTAAAGTTTACAAAGTACACACACTTTAGTTTAGAAAGGTAACAAAAATTAACATCCATCAACACATTTACATTTATATCGTCGAATGAACTAGTTTAGAATTAGGCAGGGGAGGAAAAAGGGGCGACGCGTTAAAATTCCAAATAGGCACATTTTCTTCTGCTCACGAGACTTGAGGTTTTCATACAGAGTAGGTGCGTAGTAGCTATACATTGGACATTTTAAATTTTAAAGTCACTCGTCTTGCCTCTCGACTCAGTAATTCGTGAAGATGGTTAGAGCTAAGCTATTGGCAATAGCGGTTTGTGTTGCTAGAAGACGTAGAAAGAAATTTAAGGCATTCGGTGTACATCCGTTGAATGTAAATAGGTATATTAGAGGCCAATTTGTGACTCTCTACGAAAATTTAAGGCAACAACCCGATATTTTTTTTAATTATTTTCAAATGTCTATCAGTACATTTGATGAATTGTTAAATATGCTTAGTCCTCTGATTGCACTTCGAGATACGAACATGCGTTCTGCGATACCCCCTGTACAACGATTAGCTGTTACTTTACGGTAAGTACCAACAGCAATTTTACAAATCTTCATTTGTCATTGCCGGTGTATATATATCCCACATGTCATTATATCAGGTGGATAGTTATAAATTACGAATTTGGTATTTTCATTTGCATTAGGATTGGACAAACACATCCTTGGAGGTGTCTATAGCCGTAATATATTAATTATAGTAAAGGTATAATTATTCATTTTATTAGCTTTATACTGATAATTACACCTTTACTATAATTATCTGTGAAATGCTAATTCAAATTTAAGTATTAGCTATGAATTTAGAATTTTCCCATATTTAATCCAAAGTCAGTCTTAAGTCAGGAAGTTCGTAGTGCTGGCCCGCTGGAGTGCACATTAAGCTGGTGGTCTTGTGCCTTGTTGAAATGGAGTCTGAGTTAGCTGGAGATGGGTAAATGCCTAGATTAGAGTAAATAAAAGCTGAGCAGATTTATGTCTATACCTAAGTATAAGCAGTTTTTCAGATTTGTAGAGTAAGGCATTTACACACCACCACTGGTCCTGGAAGGGATTTGCAAGTATTCTCAGTCGTATAACATATACCATTTTCTAAAATATTTTAAAGGACAGGAACTGATTGTTGTAAAAGGTTATTTGGTGTAATTGTGGCAGATCCTTATGTGTATCTTTAGAGAATGTAGGAATGTAGGAGTACTACTGCTCTACTGTAACTGTGATGGATGTAGTCCTTTAGATATTTTACTGGAGTGCTGCTGATGCAAATCACCAGTTTGAGAAGATCTTGCTTGTGAGTTCTGTTTTTCTGTGGTTTGATTATGGTGGGTGATCATTGAAAAGAAAGGTATGTGAATGATGTATGGATCAAGTATTGTACTATTTTGAGGTTTAATACTTATTTGAAAAAGTGTGAATTAAGCTTAATATTTTGATTAACATATTTTACATAATTCATATATTTTAAGAACGAGACCAGTGACAAACAAAGAGATTTATTTTCGTCCTTTTCATACAAATTGTGATTAAAGGCCTAGAGACTAGTACACTCAAATGAGGATGTACCTAGTTCTATTCTTACCAGAGTATATTCCAGAGGTTTTGTCATCTCTGATGTCCAGAATTAAAAACAAATAAAGAGGTCCAAATATCATATAGATATTATTTAGAGTACTTATTATTGTTCTTTTCAGCACATGGTCCTGATATATCATCCTTTTGGACCTGATGATCACTCCAAAACTTGTCCCTATAGCATTTTTACTTCGACTGTATGTCTTTGCCTTAATAAACATCATTAGTGTGCCGTCAAATGTCATTTGTTACAGATTTTTGGCTTCAGGCAACAGTTTTCATGATTTACGTAACCAGTTTCAACTCGGAGTATCTACGATACATTATATAATCAAACAAGTATGTGTTGCAATATGGACTTGTCTAAGCCCGACGTATATGCCCGAAAGAGAAAAGGACTTCAAAAAAATATCAGAAGAATTTTATTGCCGTACAAAATTTCCTAATGTGATTGGGGTTGTCGATGGCAAACACATTGAAATAGTAAAACCGAATGAAAACGGTTCGCTGTACTATAATTACAAGAAACACTTTTCAATTATTTTAATGGTCATCTGTGATGCAAACTATTGTTTTACTAGCATCGAAGTAGGGTCATATGGTGGGTCCACTAATTCAAATGCATTTAAAAATACGTCATTTTACAGGCAATTGCAATCCGGCCAAATCAATTTACCTGAACCGAACAGACTACCGAATGACCCCAACGGTAAACCTATGCCTTTTGTATTAATTGGCGGTGAACCCTTTGCCCTATCTGAACATATGTTACGGCCGTATCCGCATCGTAACTTGACTATGGAACAACGTGTTTATAACTATCGTCTCACACGAGCACGGCGAACCACCGACTACGCTTTTGGTATTCTATCGAGCAAGTGGAGAATTTTGCAAAGAGCAATTCATCTTCAACCTGATGGCGCTATATTAGTAACAAAAGCGTGTTGCATCCTACACAATTTTATAGGAAATAAAGATGGATTCCAATTTAATGATATGTTATATGACAGTACAATGCAAAGTTTACAACCTACAGGTCTAAGAAGTAACAACGTGGGTCTAGAAATACGTGATTATTTCACTGAATACTTTACATCACCACAAGGTTCTATTCCAAGGCAATACGAAGTTATCAACAGATAAGTGTTGGCTGCGGAGATAATTGTTTTAACAGGTACCTAGTGGGTATGCCTAAGGTAAATTAAGGATTCGGATTATCGAATGTAAAAACTTTGTCAGAACACCAGACAAAGCAAGCACAGGGTAAGCACTATATTTACTGAAATTAAAATAATATGAAGAAATCAATAAATGTTTTTTATTTCTAGTACCTATACTATCGATGCGACGCCCAAAAACGTCCGAGGAAGTAGTAACCAGGTTATGCATTGAGGGTTGACTAGTAAATAAAAGATCACCCCATGGATATAAAGGGTTACCCCATCACCGTGTCCTACTGGAAACGCACACTGTACGGAACGTGACGGTAAATGATTTCATCACCGGTATTTATTTATTCGGCCCGCGTTGGATGCGCGTGAACCCTGCGTTCATCGGCCGTCTTGGCGTTCCTTAAAGGACGCCGTGTGCAGCAGATAAACGCTGGTGCCGATGAGAATGAAGTTTTGGTAGTCTTACCAGAGCGCATTTATCACTGGGATAAATTGTAAACAGTCTGAAAGTGCTAATAAACAGTCGCTTAGTTTGAACTGTAGTCGAAGTCCCAATAGTAGTCGTTACATTATTTAACGCCGGTATAATGGAAACAAAAGGCACGTCCCTGACATACTGAAAAAATACGACTGCAAATTGCAACGTAATTTAAAAAAAATGGAAGGTCTATTTGATCACAATGTAAAGTAGGTCCTCATACACAATTTGCCCATTGCCACTTCAGCGAGCCTATTCGTCGCGTGATGTACACTTTAGTTCTCTGCCTTATCAATTCGTTGCGAATTCTGTCGGACAAAGAAACACCCAACAGAGCATGTTCACATCATTACTTACAATAAAACAACAGATATTTTGTGCGGTTTATTCAATTTTAACAGTTATAATAAGATTTTATTTCAGTCATGTTTAGTTGGTATTGAAACCTTTTATCATCAGATTTTACTGTCTATCTAATCCTCATTTTCTCATACAATTATATTTTACTACGTGAACAATTTCCGGTAAAAACCATTATCTCATCAGTGATAGAATGATATGAAGATAAAGGTAGCTATGTGTGCACTCATAATTACTATTCTTCACTTTGGTACATTATTTTCGATTTCAACTTGAATGTTATAATAATCCACGTTATTATCCTCTCAACACCTATTAAGTGCGTTTGGTTGTTGACTACTGGTCGAGTACAGTCGAGATAAGAATACAGAAATTGAATGAAGAACAGATACATAGCAGCCAACACCATCATTCACTAAACAACAAGCTGTATCATTCCACTATTTGAAGTGTTTCATATGGCTTTGTGAGATTTAATTTAAAAGGTAGCTTTATTTTTTTCATTACGACAAAAGTGGATATATTACTTTGCAAATCATTTTTCAGTAAGTAAATACTATTTGTAAAGTTTGAGGATTACTTTTCAACTAGTACTATATATAGTATATATTGATTGCAATAAAACAAACTTAAATCTGTTATTTCCAATTACCCATAGTGTTACAGTACCAGGTCTAAAGTTTTAAACGTTATTTTTTAAATTACATTAAAATTCTTATGTAACATTTACTTTCGTTATATAGAGACGTCTTATACTCGTTGGAATACTTCTCAACGTCTTTGGATACGGGCAACAACGACATTAAACTAATTCAACAAATAACTGTACAATCGGCCACAGGGAATAGTGTCACTAGTAGATAATAAAAATAATCTACTAATCATTTGTGTTCATTTTTGTGAATAGTCTGATTATTGGTGATTAGTCATATAAATAATGAAATTTAATTCAAATTTGATTTTAACTTGATTATAATTGTATGACACTATTTGTTTACAGTAGCAGTTGCATAAGATATTACAATGGAAATTGAAAGCTTGGATGTTATTAAAGTGTAAATATTTCCTTCAAATTTAGTTTCTTTCTATATTAAGAAAGTACTTAACTAACAAATATTTAAATGACAAAATGTCTGCAGCCGACTATAAACAATAAAAACAACTAACATATTTCATCACCTATAGCACATAAAATTCATTTCAACTAATGCAACATTAAATCGTCTTATGAATTACAATCAGAAAAGCTAAGTTTATGAATTTACTTATCACATAAAATGACTTTCACATATTATATAATGCAACCCTTTCAATCCAGTCAGATATGAACAGAATCAGTGCTGTATTGTCTCTGACAAGTCTACGTCTAGTACAGTACGAGCATGAGACTGTTTTAGACTAACTAACCTATATCTGCACCAGATAGTTGTAAAACTCAAATTACACAAAACACAATACCTAACATTGGTTAAAACCATAAACAATTAATCTCTATACACACTTTGCCTTCAGTTTGATCATGGATGACCTAGTGCACATTCATGAAGACCTGCAAGATAGTATACGCTTCTCTTTGAAATTGACTACTCTGAAAAATGATATCTTTATTATGTGATACTAATGTTCATGTCACGTCAGAATGGATAAATTAGTGTAGGTTCACTCTAGAATGCAAGTGAGGGCTCAATTTATACAACTGACTGGAAAAAGAATGTGTAAAAATAATCGAATGCGAAAAGTAAATCCATATCCCTACAACAAATGAGACGGCGATGGAATGTACCAGGTCAGGAGTCAATTAGGATGTGCAACACCCACAATACCTTATACATAGTTATTAACTAACATAAACTCTCACGCTCTCCACATATGAGTAGCATTAACAATTAAATATTTTAATCTACATTTTTAAAACAATATTTAATCTATGATGGAAAACAAACTATTATTCCTTTGTGAAATATTTATATACGTGAAGCCATAATATGTAATTAATTATAAGTATAATATTAGTATATATCCATTTTATTAATATATTTTATATTTAATTAAATAATGTCTTTATTTGATAATAATATAACAATTCAATAAATTATTATTAAAAAACAAAGGAATGCATTGTCAAACAAATAGGTACATAACATGATTACAAAATATTCTTTTAATTTTGAGAACCTATTTTTACACCAGGAACACCGGAGACAAGTGCTACTCGCAACATACATTACATAATATTTATTATCTTTTGTGAACCTCTTTGATTTATTCAATTCAAATTTGATAGATAATATCGCAATTGGGTATTGCAAGTACTGAACATAAAAATGTACAGATAAAATAACTTGTAACGTTGAATACATATAAAAAAAAACACTAAATAAATACAAGAAATATTTGTAAATTAAATAATTACCTAGTTATATGTTATGCATATTTTTTTTATTAATAGGTTTAAGAACAAGTAACAAAAAAGAATGTGCAAGTATTCATGCAATTTATTTTTTCTAGAGAAACTATTTATTGCAACGATTTCTATTCTGCTAAGTATCATGAACAATAGTAGGAATACTTGCACAATTAATTATTATACTACATCGACCTTAACATTATATGACTTATTTCTATGACGTCTAATGGAATAGATAGTGAAATAGTGATTGTTAAAGATTCTAATAAGTAGTATGTACAATGAGAGTACAGGTGAAAACTACAAAGCATATGTTAAATGAGGCATTCAAAATTATAACAAATAGCAAATTTGTTTCCTAATCATACACTGTCAAAATACATATTATCAAAACTTTAGTAAACTAACATTGAAAGAAAAACTGACAATCATTGCAACTATGTTCTATATAAGATTATAAAAATATTTAAGGGAACATATAGAAGTAAATCACCAGCCACGAAGGTTGGCGAGTGTAAAAATGAACTTCTCGTTATTCTTGTTATGCAAAAAAAATTCATATCAACAAATTTATTGAAATTTGAAGATATTACTATATAAATATAAAAATGTTCACTTCTATCACTTTAATTTGGGCAGCCAGGACCGGGCTGGTTGTTAGAACTTCATTTAGAATTTAAAAAATAATACCGGTAGTGTTTATATTTTAAAATTGACATGCACCCGTATGTTTTGGCTCGAGGGAAGCAGATGCGAGTGTCAACGACCCACAAGTGACAAGAAGCAACGAGGAATAGATTTTTTTTAACTAAAAGTGTACGCATATTATGTACAAAAAAAAAAACACTAACATGTTTCCTGTAACCCTGTGACTTCTAAAATATTTATTATTATAATAGTTTTGATTGATACTGAGAAACGTAAAGTGGCATTGAGTTTTCATAACATATATGAATTTCTTTTCATGTGAATTTAATTATTATTATTAATACAAAATAATTAAGGTTCTTTTATTCACTGTGCTTAATATTTCATTAATAAGTAATGAACTCAGCCTAAATATAACTTGATGAAAACAACTAGTTTATATTCATCAAGTGATATCATGAATTTCAATACATCATTCTGAGTAGTTTGTCCGAGGGGTTGGTGCGTCGTATCAACTTCATACTTGAGGTTGTAAGGTGAACTCACAATAACCGACGTTGGTACCTAGGTGCCAACGTTGCACATGATACTTTTTAATATGAACTCGAACTCCTTTATGATGCTTCAGTGATCAAACATTACCTGGAATAATGTAATCTTTTAGAAATAATGTATTCCGGTACATGTTGAACAAAGACTAATGTGCACACATCTACTGGACACTGAGACGACACAACAACTGCCGGGGGATTAGTTTTATTGCAGAATATTCACTCCTTCGCTCACTCACGTCTCTCAGTCAATAATTAGAATAACATCTACTCGTGATAGGATAGATCTTACATTTAAGTTTTGAAGTAAACCTTTTGAGCTACTGTAGTCACTAGAGATTTTATGAATTACCTACTTACTATATTTATGTACATGGATCTAAAATCTTGAGTGAATTGAGCCTTGACTACCGTGCAGTCATTTACTTGGCACAATCGTTTTGAGCTGCGACGTACCAAAGAAATTGATGCCATGCATTCATAAAATTATTATTATCAATCATCAAACAAATTGATAACAGCACAATTAGTATTATCAATTACCAAAAAAAAAAAATGATTCATTCTATCAATTTTCGGTTACAATTTAAAAATACGACAACTGACATATTCAACAATAATCCAAAATAATGAAACGCTACACACATTTGTGTGTATGATTTGTTCTTTGTTGCCATAAGTAAGTAAGGTTTAAACACGTGGCAATAATATAAATTTAAATATCATTAGTAACAAATGTTATAAATTGTCAAAATATAATAACATATATAAAATTAACAATCCTAAATGTAATGTTGTAATGAAACAATCTGCAAATGATTGAGATTGAACGAGTTAAGTTATTTGCAGGTTTAATTGTCCCCAGATAGTTCTGTTCTCCCCGGGATAAAATCTCCATTGGGTTTTTGAGAACAAGTTCGTATATAACACGTGCTCTTCATTTTACAAGAGTTCGACAGATCTGCTCGTTGTTCAATAAACTTTACTCTCCCCCATCAGGGCCAAGTTTTGAGATTTAAAGAGTTTTGAGAGTTCGTGATTTAAAGATAACAGTCGGTTGGTCAATACACCCAGGAGACTGGCACCCACTGCGGCGTGGAGCGCAGCCGGGCGAGCGCCGCCTCCAGCTGCCCCAGCGTGTCGTCTATATCGTTGTTGACGATGGTCAGGTCGAAGTAATGTCCGTACGTGCGCCGCAACTGTTCCGACTCGCGAACCAAAACCTCCAGTGAGCCGTCGTACTGAAACAGTCGGCGTCGATATGTCGCTATTCATGTTTTGTTGTAGTCATTGAGTAGTCTGACTGTACAGTGAATCTATAAACTATAAGAAGATTTGCGGGTGAGTGGTCATTGGGTCTCCACCCGCAGCTGATCCAATGAATGTGATGTTCCCCACGCACTGTTCTCTGACCGGGGCCGACGTCGTAGGTGTTTTCCGACTAGCAAGTTACTATTATATTGATAAGCCACTGCCAGAACTGTCTTTAAAATCAATCTCCAACTGCGTTGGTTTGGCAAATGGTAGGTGTGGAGTGTAGTGGGAAACCTGGGTTGGTGACTATCAAATGCGCAGATGTTTATGGTTGTCTGAAATCTTTTATGGACCGGTCATAGGTCTTTCGTCATTAGCTGTGGAGTAGGGCGGGAACTCTTTTCGGAGAATTTGCATGTGTCAGAGGCTATGGGTGTCAGACGACATTTACTGCGGTTGTTTCGATACATTTTGTATAGTATAGGGGGCAAACGAGCTGTGCATTACAGAGCGGAGCATTAGGGTGTCCAACAACGTCTATAAACATTCCACACAACCCAAGGCTATGAGGTGCGTAGACCTTTTCACCCCATCTTCCACGTGGACCACGTGACACACCGCGTCGACCATCGGCTGTAAGTCTCTTGCTGTACTCACGTCGGCCACGTTGTTGAGCGGAGGCGCGGCTATGAACACGACGTAGGGCGCGAACTCCGCGCTGCGCAGTATCTTCAGCGCCTGCGGCTCCACGTCAAGGATGGCGATGCGCCGCTCCGAGTGGATGCGCCGGATCGTCTCTAGCTTCGTGCCGTACATTGCGTCCTCGTGGGTGCCTGAAATGTCATGAGATATAAATTGATTAGGGGAGATACCTTTCGTAACCTCTCGTACATAATACAGCCCTGTGTATTGCATACGTTAGCTATGATATCGTATTTCATGCGGGGATTGATTCCGATGGCTCTTTTGTGGCGATGGGGTAAGGAGATACAGGATGACATCTAAATGATTATGGATGTCGAAAGTGTCAAAAGGGCTACCATTTGTCCCTCCTTCGCACGTCAGGGAACAGAGCCAAAGAACAATCTTCCGGGACGCCCACAGAGGCCCCTCATCCCAGAGGTCCCTGGGTCATAGTGACCTAGATAAAGGAACAACACTCGGAGTCGTAAGCTATGTTCACCTCGACCTGGCAGAGATATCCTTAACCTTCATGAAGCTTATTATATTTTCATTTCATCAATACCGCAGAATTTGTAAACTGTCGTAAACTCATAAATACCCTCACGACTGCGTCGGTGGCTGATGCGTTAGTTAGCTGTAGCTCAACGCACTAAACTAATATATAACACGAAGCAAGAACTACACGTTATTTCGTAGCGTGGAATAGAACATTATCATTATTTATTAATGGAGTTATTGACACATCAACCCAAGAGAAAGCACACCATAAAAAATGAATTTGTTAACTGATTAGGATATTGTAATATTTTTAATGGCCACGCGTCACCACGGAGTAGGTCGTCTCGGCGCTCTCGTCTTATCACGGGATAGCGGATCAATGTGAATCATTATTTTGTAATTAGATAATTTACTATATTTATTGTTATATTAATGTAAATGTCCCTTAGAATAATTATTTTAATTAGTGTAACAAAAGCAGTCACATCCGTAGCAAGATGTGAAGCCCTGCCCCGTTCCCCTATCGCCTCCCTACGCTCGACCTGTTGTGTTAGTACGTCGGCTCACTGTACCAGAGCGTCTTGACGTTGACATACAAAGATACCAACAAAATATTTAAATATATTGTTATGCAATATTTCTTATAATCGCATATCCTATCTGTGTTTAAAATAATGTTGATGTTCCACAACTCTGAGGCGACCCAAGGTGCCTCATTTGGTTTTTTATATGACGCGCAGAATGCTAGTGTATAAAATAGTTTTAAAGAGTTAACATCACTGTGTCTTACCGTATTCTAGATACTCATTGGCAGCGATGTCGGCCATCATTTCGTCGTGCGACACGAAGTAGTAGTGGCGGCCATTCTCCTCGTCCGCTCGCGGCTGCCGAGTTGTGTCTGCAACGTCGATTTCAGTTAGTGCTCGTGCCGCGCCGCCACCAGTCAACAACAATTAGCGCCTGCGGCGCGCTGCCGACAGTCAAAAACAACTAGAGCCTGCGCGGCGCCGTCACCAGTAAACTACAACTACCGCCCGCGGCGCGCCGCCACCGGTCAACAACAACAACTGGTGTTGCGCGTTGTATCCATGTTGTTACTGCAGATGCGCTCAATCTGGCCAGTGCTACAAGGATTATGTGATCTTCGCTCGCATAAGATAGACTGTGACGTTTAGTGCCGTCCAGAGACACGCCCGCACCTCCAGGGGTTATGCAGATGCATTGCTTGAGCTTATTATGTCCGGCAGTCAGCACAAGCTCTGACAGTTGGCTTGCCACCTTCGCTATAAGCACTTACGCGGCACGGGGTAGGCGTACTGGTCGGGGTGGCGCGCTATGAGGGTGTTCTTGATGTGTCGCCGGCCGACGCCGTGGGCTCCGAGCAGGACTATCGTCTTCCTCTGGAATGCTGGAAATAATCAAGGATAATGTGTGTTACAACCAGAGGCCGAAACCTCACGTTATACGTGTAGCTGCTACCTCAGTGTAGATATCAGGTATGCCGCGCCAGAAATTATGTGTACTACGCACCATGTTACATAAAGTAAGCGGCTTCAGCCTCTTGAAGTCAGCAACAAGTTTTTGCGTGTTGCGCCACCTGTCACTTCACAGAGAATATCAAACAAGGCCTCTATTGCCCATACAAAGACTTCTGCTACTTTTTCGTCACTTCTCCTACAAATAAACATATAACTTCAAAGACTTTAAGTCGTTTAAACCGAGCAGATGTTTTTAAGCAACAATTGTGTGGCGCTCCACCAGAACTCACGAACTAGTACCAATTGTACATTGTTCTATCCTGGGCAGCGCCTGTTGCTCCAGAAGGTGGTGAAATTGTTGGCACATTTGCTCCTTCCCGATGATGATGATGAATGTTAGTGGACCTCGGGTTGTGAGTGCCTGCGGGGACAGGCTCTCGAATCCTGGGCAACAGCAGCCCACTCACATGGCAGTTTGACAACCTCCTCGTAGGTCACCACGTCCAGCTGGTCGAACACGGCGTTGTGTTTCGCCAGATACTTGTCCTTCGACTGTTTCTTCTTGCGCCCGAATATGGAACAGTTCACTGCAACAATTGCAACTATGTAGTGCCTACACTGGGAGTAGCACCGCTTTACATCAAAGAGGTCAGTAGATACCCGGTGCGACTAGAGTAATATAGACGTAAAACCTCATCTTGTCACGACCGGAACACAAAAGGAATGCAACATAATAAGAGACAGAAAAAAATAATATTTATCCAACATTTTCAAAATATTCTATAAAAAGTAGGTATGTACCAACACTGTTAGCTATAAACATTATGGAAACTATTTTTGATAAAAGAGAAAAGATTTTAAAAATAAGCAAATATGTTTAAGAATTGTAAAATAAAAATAATTTTATATTAAAACAAATAAAAAAAACCATCCACATTTTATAAAAGTAAATTTGTCTGTGCATGTGCAGTGCGATGCTACATACAGACACATTTATTTTCAAATCGACTAACGCCTAACGAGGACATCGCCCATGCGATTGTACGGATGTCTATTACTATTCTGCTACTTTTCCCTTTCAAAAGTGATCAGTTTGGGTACAAAACAGGTACTGTGCTGAAACCAAATCAAGACGTGAGGGGGAGCTTGTGTTATCTTGTATTGGCCACAGTATAATCTGTTGTATGAGTATGCATCAGCATCAAAACGATGTGAGAGACCTCCCGTACGTGTAGCGGTAGGTGTGTGAGCACGCGCCAGTAGAGCTTTACAGTTGTTGCGCTTCACTCCAACATGCCTATAATAACTTCGAACAATAAAAACTGGAAATATGTTTTCGTTATTATTATTACTACTTAGGTACAGACAAATTTAAAAAATACAGGTATACCATTTGTGTAGACAAATATTTAAGTAACTACTCAAGTTCAATCTAGAACAGTGTTCATTACTTTTGGTACTTACTCAACATTAAGTAAATTTATAAAAGATTTTATTAGGTCTGCCCCGCGGATTCACACGCATAAAATCTATCCAAAGGAAATCACTACTTTTTTTTCTAAATAAATAAACAAAAACAGTTTATTTGAAAAAAAACACACTGCTACAACATAAACACGTAAAACTTCATTAAAGAAAACATCCTTGCAATTATAAAATTAACTTTAAATTATAAAAGATACAAAAAAGAGCGGTAGCGGTTGGCAACAGCGTGTTCCACAAAATGGGACCTCAGCTTAAGTCAGACGTGTTCTGACACTGGTTTTCAGGTCCACCTTTGGTTTTTCTCCTTTGGCGGTAACGTCAAATATAATGAAATATTATGTTATTCTAGATTGTAATCTATACGTGTGTCAAATTTCATCCAAACCCGTTCAGTATTATGGTGTGTACGAATGTTTGTAGGAACAGACATACATAGAAACTTTCGCATGATTAGTAGAATTACCAAATTCATCGGAAATTTGATCTATTTAGCCGAGTTTTGAATAAGGATGTACCTACTAATACTGGATATTAGCAAACGCGCATCCATCATCTACATTAGTACACCTGTCCTCCTGTCTAAGCGAATAGCGAAATAACATAGAACAAATCCACTGGAAGTATCTAGTACTCCTTGAATATATAGAGAACATGTAAGTATAGTACTTGCCGCATATTTTACACACGGTCCACAAGGCTAGATTGCGACAGCTAGAACCTAGTAGTTCCTCTCCATTACTCGGTTCAAGGTTAAACCTCGTGTTACCCAAATATCTAACAAACGGCAGCCCTGTATGTGACAGAATATGTTACCTGTGTTCTCACAGCCGTCCGTGTGCGAGACGCAGCCTTCAGCTCCTAGCAGCACAACATTACAACACGGTCATGCAAACGCAACTCACAGTGGAATGGTATGGTCATGGCGTACTACTCGAGATCGAGGGTATACGGGGAAGTGCTTACACACACCTCGAATAGTACCGAGCAAAACATATTTAAACACAGTCGGGTAGTTGCTAAATAACAACAACGAGTCTTAGCTATAGTACTAACACGGAGGGAAAAGTATCGGATTCAGCGTTTGGGTAAGTTATAGCTATGTACTTACGAAGAGGTTCCAACTGCAAGCCTACACACACAGGGTGGTGTAACTAATAAGGTTTCTTGTCGTCATGGGTAACAATTTTGATGAAAATCTGATGCTCATAAACATTTTGGTTGTAAGACATGAAATCGTATGTAAACAATTACAATTTCAATAGAATGAAAACGTGCTTAATACGGTACTGACTATTAATTAAGTCGAGCTTTATAGTCCGAGTCAGCTAGCCGCGAGGGACTGCACATACATAAGCGAGTGCGCGGGGCGGCGAGATCACAAACACAGTTACTCGATAGTAAGTAGATACCGAGTACGTATTTTACAATGAGGCAATTGACATCCAATCCTTATCATTCTATGGATCCTATCACCAAGGAAATGAGAGCACACTAAGAAGACTCCGCACGCCGTCTGCCTATATCTCATGAACCGTGACAGCCAAACTGTTGCGATTTTGTTAGATTGTGTGTTGCTGTTGCGGCTATAACAAATACTAAATACATTATATTTAAATCACTGAAATATAAACACGAAAGTGAGATCGTATAATATGAGTTGCACGTAACACGTTGGTACGAATGTTAGTACGAGTTGTACCCGTATTTGGTCTTTTTTTAACTGTAGGTATTTCTCACGACATACAAGACCGCCCCCCCCCCCATAGGCAAGTATTATGTGAATAAGCATTTCCACGAAAAAACTCGATAACTTGAAAAGACATATTTCTGGTTAAATATCTCAGGAACAATTAGTAATGTGTTTAAATTATTGCTAATTCAAATATTTAATGGGCAGTGATTGGAAATTGGGTTTAAATTATCATGCTCGTATCGGTTAGTATTAATAAGAATCGTAAATATTACAACTGAGTTTTAGATATCTTATTGTAAATACATAGTAGAGAAAAAGAAACCAAATTTACATACCGACTGTTGATCCAAAACGAAAAGATGAAAGAAACATTGTGTATGTTAACATGTGTGAGAGAACGGAGGCCGCAGACAAGTGTAACATTATTACAAATAACATGTACAAGTAATGTAAAACCATAAAGTTCGGTACCCGGTATGCAATATATATAGAACAAACAAATAATATAATATTCAGGTTTCATCTATTATCTAATTTTGAAACACATCAGGCATCGCAAATAGCGCAGGCATCGCAACTAGGTATATATATAAAATGTATATATAAAATGTATTTATTTTTTACATTAACTAATTGAAAATTATGTGAATGGAACATTCTTCGAAAGCAAAGAAGCCAATTCGAAAGCAAAGAAGCTCCATGTAGCCTTATCTAAAATATATTATTAATTCTACTAATTATGTGAAATGTTACCTATAACTACACGCAGAGTTTCGTTGATGTACAAAAATAATAGCACATATTACTTTACGATCATATATGCAGCATTTTCAATTGCGTGAAAACCATAGATAGATATTTTCCAAATAATGATGTACAAACGAATTATAGCATACTTAGTATATGTGTACCGACGTTGGGTAACAACCAACTTTTTAGTTTTCTAAATTTTTAGCAAAAAAGCACAGGTAAAAGGATTTACAAGAATTGAAAACTCACCTTGGTCGGTGTTTGATTTCTCAGCTGCAGCGCACGCGGCACGCCACTCCTGCAACTCAGGACTGGGAATGAGCCCCGCGGATCCCCCCGAGGCGTCCTTACGAGCCTGCCACCAGTGTGTGTCGTCCTTGCTAATAATCTACGATGAAGATGTCATTAGTAATATAATATAATCCGCAAGAATGAATCATTTCTATTTTGTTATACTTTTCTTTCGTTCTAGATTCTGGGTAATAGCGCCATTAAAGTTAATGAATTTGTTTTGTACCAGTTTGATATTATTTACTATGACTATACATTTACTGCTAAGACGGAGATATTTCCAATTAACTTATCAAACTTTAGCACCCATATAAAAAAATTCCATGTAGAAATTTAAAATTAGTCTAAAAAATGAAACTATTTTGTCTTCACTAACCTGCAGAATATCGCCAGTATTAAAGGCAATACCAGCCTGAGCACACGGTATTAGTTCGTCTTCTAAAGGATCATAATCGAATTGTGCTCTTACAAAGATCTGAAAAGGGTTTATAACAGCGTTTCATTTCAATTTTTTAACAATTTCTATAGAAAAATTAATAATTATAAATCACTAAAATTATAAACTTGTCTTCGGATATGTCTTTAAATCGAATGCAAAGCAACGCCGTATTGAATTTAATAATTATTTTTTAGCAATTTTCTTTTAAATACTCATATCTAATTAATTTACTTTATTATATTTTGTAATATTATATTATTACCTACATGATTCAACTTCAATGAAAATGATCGACAGCACAAATAAGAGAGAGCTATGAACACATAGTTTTTTATATTCCAATAGAAATGTTTTCGTATGAATGGTGTTCTGAAAATGAAACATTAAGAACAACAAGCGCACAGAAGTAGGAGGGGTACACACGCGCAGCCATGCCCGAATGACAGACAAAACAAAACACATACAACAAACAAAAGTAAAGGACGAACACAAAATGAAGTAGCAGGGGCTCTAGTAGTCGCTACTTACTAGCACGGGCGAAGGCTTTATCCGGAATAGCTAGTTAAAAGAAAAATAGAAATACATTTTAGTGTTATTTAAACTACATTAAGACGCTTACAGGACAAGCTTTTAGAATATATGTACGTGCGCTTGTCGGTCATTGACACTACATCGTCCTGGTTGTTTAGTTCACAAGTTAGTGCAGCACAACTAATCAAATAAAACATTATTTCATCACAAAACAAACGCACTTCAGTGTCACTAAGCCTGATCACACTCGCCTGTTTTCAAGTAAAGTGTTAGCAAAATGCACAGCATTCCTAGAACATAGAGCTTTAAGGTTGCCAACAACATTCTAATCTAATTCTATGTTCGTAACAGACAAGAGTATACCTCGCAGGGCGGCGGCGCTGACCGGTATGATGGTACAATCTTGAATGTCACAGATCCTCGGGCTTCGCGCTGTAAATTGTAGAAACAATCATTTTTTTTAACTTCGAATAATGTAAAGCCTAAAGCTAAAGAAAAAACCTTATGCATCCACTGCTGAATATCTAAGCTAGTCTTCAGCTACTGCACAAATATCTCACCAATTTTTAAATTGACATAAATTATTAAGAATAGGTGCATATATTTCTTGCCAGTGTTTTTCAATGTCACTCATCTTTTACGTGGTACCAATAACTTAAAATCTTTTAGTATTAACAAGAGAAAAAATCATGAGAGATATATTTCAAAATAATAAAATAATAACGAAGAAAATGTTATTAAAGTATTTGAAAAGATACGAAGTAGGTCATGTTAAAATTCTTATAGCCCAGGTCACAGTTGTTGGCTGAAAGTTGTTAGTTTTATCGGCCGGCGACCGTTCTTTGGCCACACATCTATCATTTCTAAAATATCTCCAACAAACTTTATCCAACAGTGGACAGACTGTGTTGAGTGTTTCAGATAAAAATATGATTAAATTCATACCAGCATCCTTTGAAGTTGTGCAACGGATTGGTTCGCGACCGGCGTACCGTTTATTTCTTTGATTTCATCGCCGACGTGTAATGTTGCCTGTCGGTGAATCATACCGCCGTGCATTATTCGCGCTACGATACATCGCCCGTCGTCGGCCAGTTTGAGTGTTATACCCTAAAAATTGAACAAAAA
>JAFELO010001097.1:39637-54201 GCA_017140195.1 Eumaeus atala | reverse complement strand
GATGTTCGATCTGATGCCGTTTGCGTTGAACGACACCAGTCTTATTGAGTTGAGTTTCGTCCTTCCCGTTGTAGCCATTGGGATGCTTTATTTCGTTAAGCGCTTTATCGTCTCGACCAGAAAACCATATGATATAACGCTTAGGTTTTATACAGCGTATACTTAGTAAAAGTTAATAGGCGGTCTACGATTAGCCGGTGGCACACTGGTGGGGAGGAGGAAAGGAGGCCCGTTGCCTTACTTTCCGTATAGTAATGATGAGTTCATGGGCTTCAGTAGTCGTAAAAAGGCTTCAATATCTTATCTGTCGCATATACTATAAAAAAAGAGTTCGGTTGGTCTTCTGCCATATAAATCACTCGTAGACTTTGATGAACTCGAGAAAAGTGTAAGTCCTATAAGCGGCACGTGAATGGGATTTCATTACAACACGCGCAGGCATCCAGTTGAATTGTAGTCGCTTGTCCGCTACAACTAGTAACTAGGAAATTTTATTAATGTCCTTTGAAATACCGTCCTTTATTTATGAGCCCAGGCGAATGATTACGGAAATAACTATTTGTTTGTATATCCTTGATGGAATATCTTCGTCACTATCGTTAAAATAAATTGTAGAATCTCTTTCGTTTCATTTATCTTACGAGAGACAGATAAAACTGCGTGTCTTAGCTCCGACACGCGGCTGGACTCTACTTCGTAGGAACGAACATTATTCTGAATTGAAAGGTGTGTTTTCTTCTTTTTTTTTGTGGACCTGAACTTTTACTGTGGATCCGAAGAGAAGCCCAATACTGTTTCACTCGATTAATATGAGCGCTTGTCAAGCAATAATCTAGGTTTGTGGTTGAAAATGACACATCCCTTGCACGTAGGCGACACAAGGACGGTAATGTATTAAGTGTATTGCACGATGTTACTGCTTATACCCTGGGACCGGATCCACCTTCACTTAAAGGGGTATTTGATTGGGTATTTCATAGTTTTCAAATACCCTATCAATCCGATAGTTAAATCCTCGACTTAGTCTAACTAAAGGCTAATCAAATACATAAAGTTAATTCGGGTAAGCACTAATAGAATTCGAAAACCCTATCGTAGCTTACCCATTCATTAGTTTGCTTATAGAGGTAGAAAGAAATCATGCGATGAAAAGAGGTAAACTTAATCTATCTTGGTAAGTGCTTAAATATTTATGCTTTGGTATATTTATATACATATATATTGTATATCATATGACTATTAATTATAGTTGGGTAAGCGCATCGAAAGTAGTTAGCCTTATTCAAAAGGGTTTCCACATCGAAGACTGATACTGTCAATAAGTTACCTTTTCATTTGGGTATGCTTTCAATTTTTAGGGAGGGTGTCTCTAAAAATAGTCTTAATAAAAAAAGGAGTTTTCAGGTCTCTGTTCATACCGCGAGTCTTATTTTTTTATACTTCCTTATTGAGTACACTGCTAATACTAATGGCAATATATTTTATGGATACCATATGTTATAATACGCTAAACTGTTTGCTATATATTTTGACGTGATAACAGTAACAGTGGTAACTCTAATTTATCTGTGAACATGTCGCCCGTTGTAGATAAAGTGGCGACTTGTTACGCTCATTAACTTGCAGTCTCCGCCCATTCGGAACGTTACCAAGAAGTTATACTTTTTCGTGTATGTAGCTAGCGTTATCGTTTTACTAGATATTTTTACAGCAATAGTATGGACGAGATGACGGGGAAATAGGTGAGAAGATATCTAGCCACAGATATGTATATTGTCACTTCATGATATAGTTAGCGTACACCTAGTTATCACCCCATGGCGAGTTTGCGAACTGTCAGCGCAAACATGCTGTCAAAGGATTTTACTGCACACAAACATATTATGTGAGTTAACAAAGGGACTTTACATAGTTACCTTGCCAAGTCTTATTTGGTACAACAAAATCGTAAAACATATTGAGTTTAGACCGTATATAAAATTATTGTAAATATGTTCGTATTAAAACTGACAAAGAGGAAAAGGTAGTGCCATACTGCATGGGACAACGCATCTGCGTAACAATCGCTCGAATGTCCATGGGCGTCGGTAGTCATTAGAAGGCATCAATTGCTCGTTTGTCCCTAATGCATCAGGAAAAATAACTTTATTTTATCTACACTGGATTAACACTACGATTATATTACGTATTAAAAATGAAGCCGATTTTTATGTGGAAGTAAATAGCGAAATTTCGGACGATAACTGTGCAATGGCTGGTTCCAGTTATATGCAGTTACTGGTGTAGTCTCGCTGATGATTCTATATGTTTAACGTGTATGTGGTAAAATATATATACATAAAGATCAGTACAATAATTAAGGTCTTGTCAATATCGAAGCGAAAATTTTGCGTTGAACTGCTGAAATATTGGTATTCTTAAAAAAAATATAATTGCCATTAAAATAAGCTACGCTCTCTGTATTTTTTCTTTATGTCAGAACGTTAGTTATATTACTTCTGACTCATGAAAATACTTTTAACCTATTCAACAGAATTTCATACAAGTCAGCGCACCATATCTTGGGTTCATAACAGGGCCCCAATGCATCAATCGAACTGACATCCCAGCATTACAAACAACAATTGCCATAGAAATAATTAAATTTGTACAAAACCAATCTCTATTCCATTGTGATAAGTGTTTCTCAACGTTATACGAATTAATAAATTGGTTTGTGAGATTGACGCATACCGTTAGGTGGGGTCAAATTGGGTAACGCGTTTACATCAGAGCGGCATGACACCCCCGCTGGTTCATAAGTAGTATTAAATCCTCGTGTGATTGTGTGTTGAAATTGTTTCACTTCTAGCCGATACACACTCAGTGCTCTATAAATGTTACTATAAGTAAAATTAAGTGAGGTGGTAAGAGTAATTTTTTTTCATACGGTTCGTAAAATTAAAAAGAACTGGAAGATGGGTAGTAGAACCTACTTAGTGGTACCAAGAGGCTCCTAGTAATAAACTGATCTACTTGTGAGTATTTACTATTGATACCTCAGAAGTAGAGGTAGTGACTGGGGTCTCTGGTGTTTTTAATATTACTCAGATACCCCTATTGTTTTTTTTTTTGATTTGACCTTTATGCCAAGAGGTCTGATCCGATACAATTTAGTTTGGTCTTCAAAAAAAAGGAACCAAGCAACGCAGCACACCTACGTCTTATAGGCCAGCCACGTGTCTGGAAGACGGCTAATCTTGTGGATGTCTAAGTGTGGCGGTGGTCTTCAAATACCCACTCGTTTGCCTCTTATCGCAGAAAAAAAGCCATGGCTACTGCTTTAACGCAGGCGATTCACACGACCCGGAAGATATTGTTGTGAGCAACACGTTTTATGTGAGCATAATATTTAGTGAATAACTGTGCGGTCACTTTTAGAGCGGTTCATGCAGGTCGGTGTTTTCTGTTGGAAAAAAGTTTGATCTGAACGTGCTTATTTTTGTAGTCAAAGTCCTGTTTTCACCAAAATCCATACGTATTTATTAGTATGTAGATACTAATACTTGGTCGTACCTATGACAAGTACTTTATTTGCAAGCTGGTACTGCCAACCTACTTATTGATTTTTTATAACTTTCCCTGTAATGTGCAAAGTCACTGCTGTATTAAAAACTAAATTGAAAAGGTAAGAGAATGAATGCTATTCCGTCTGATGTCGTGGCAGTGACAGGTCGAGGCGTATAAGGAGTAAAAATAAAGGCACTATAAGGCATATTTTTAACAAATACAGATTGAGTATTTACGGGAATTCTTTTTTAAAACACATACTTTTTGGTTTATTACATATTAAGCATCAAATTTCCGAATAAGCCTCGATCACACTGGCGGAAATATGTTGACGCGTTAAAGGAGCCATAATGTATTCCATTTCACGAATTTTTTAACGCGTGATAGAAAACCTCTCATGCGAACGGAGCTTAAAGATATGCCTTTATGTACGTATTAAATCTGAGTACGAGTCAATACCCAATACCCAATGAGACAAAAAATCTTATATAGACTTTATACAGGATATTTTGCTGCCTGAACTTTCCTTACCTTTTCATTGAATTGTCTTCCACCAATATAATGTCACAAAATCTATTATTGATGTAACGTGAATCAATTTTTGGACAATTGTTATTTACACGAAGTTATGTCATATATCTGATCATTTCATAATTCTAGTACAAAATACATATTTTGTAAGTACATAAGGACAGAAATAAAACATTTTATATATAACATAAATAGATTTATACTTAAAAATATTATCTTATTAATGTATAACGCATATTCTGATTGTCCGAATCAACCAACACGAATACTTAAACTTTTTTACGCATGTTTTTTATTAATTTACGGTTGAATTTAATCAAAACGGCCTTGCATATGATAAGTATCCTTACATCCTCGCATTAAAGTTGAAATTAAAAGTGCATAGTGAAGTGAATTTGTCGATATGAATTATCGATAACAATCTGCGATGATCGAAAAGTATATTGAATAGTCTCGAATTGTTTGTTGAGTAATATACAAATGGGTTCTTATTGACACCACGGGGCGGCTCGTAAGTACGCGTAACTGGATTTGAAAAATTAGCAATGTTACTGGCAAGGATCGAGATGCGTTATATCGTGCGTACACGTATTTCATCTCAGACTTCTTTTATTTTCACATCATGGTGATGGGTTATGAGTTGTTCGTTCTTTTTCGTTTTGAATTGCATTCAATTTTAATATTTACACTCTCTGGTTAAGTACATTTTAACGTGTCATAAATGTTATCAATCTGTAAGTTATTTATTAGAAGTCACTAAAATATGAATTTTAAACTAAACATTGCTCAATTGTAATAATCACATTAAAGCCAAATTATTGTATTTAATGGAAAAGAAAAGAAACTATGTTAGATATTTATGAAATATTTAACATAATTAATTTTAATAGATAGATATATATACTAGAGTCATAGGCGTATCGAAATAATCGGATCATATCTATTATATTTTTATATAACTTACACTTGAGCCACACTTCATGAACTTTGATCTTATCCTTCGCTATTAGAAACTCTAGCTCCCCACTAAGTTACAGTTACAAAGATATAGAAACGACAATAACGGGCTGATATTGAAAGGAAATATTTACAGTTCACAATAGAGCAATTGCTCAACCTCAACGTTACAAGCTCAAAAATAATACATGAATTATCTATGACGTGCTGAGAAACTATTCTTAGTGTAGCGGTTATTGTTTTAAATTCTGTCGTAAATTAACAATAGTAATGTTTGCCTCACTACAAGTAGTATTGATATATTATGAGTTATTTTTATTTAATCTATTTTCTAGTCGAAATGTAAAATCTCTGTTATCATAATTCAATGTTTTGATCAATTGTATTTTATTGTTATCTTGAATTGTTAAAATCCTTAAATTGCTAAAGTGTTATAATGTAAATAATAGTAGAAAAGGGGTAGCACACAATAGATAATAAAAGATGCATTAAATAGCCAAAAAATATTAATTCACATTTATCTGGCCGTATACCAAATCGTATACGACACGTTCCCTGGCATTATACTGGCAATTATACTTCAAGTGTGTAGCAAATAACAAAGGCAATATTACACATTTATGAAAATGACACGCAAGGATAAAAATCTGTGACGATATTATAGGGAATGAGAAATACGCATAATGATAACTCCTAAAATTCAGAAACACAAAACCAAATTGGTCAAAGTCGAACGGTAAGACGGCTTAAACTAAAAATAATGATCGGACTTATGCGTTGTAATATATTAATAATAGTTTTATACGTATACAAAATGACCCATAATCATATGGGATAGAAAATTGTTTTCAAAATGATGCCAGAGGAAAAAAAATATGTCGGTTCGCATTATGCTGTGATGAAACATAAAACCGGTCATAAGGAATTCGACATAAGAGTGAGAAAGATACCAATAGTTGTGATTCTCTTTGATTAGGACATGAGTCAATTACACTGAATGTGGTAGCAATAAAAAGAGCTGGATTTTGGTAACAAAAAACTGTTGTACTATTTTTATATCTTCAGGCCTCTTGCGTGGATTAACTTTCCATGCAAGTTGTCGACATTATTTTATTGTTCTAGAAATGTAGACATAGTCAACAAATGTATTAGAATAATTATAAGTTAAGTTTATGTTTAATTGTTTTTTTTCCTTCATTGAGAGAGGCATATGTCCAGCAGTGGACCGATAAGGGCTGATAATAATGAAGATTATGTTTAACAACAACACATCTTCACCTATGGGTTTTACTCTCATGTTTTCTTATTAAAAATACAGATCTATATATGTGACAAAAATTCCATAGATTATACATATTATATATACAATTATATTATTCCTTATAAAATTGTTATCATGGTTCTAGTTTCAAAGTCATCATATAAAGCAGATCCGAGAGTCCGGACACAGGGAGCCATGAGCATGACAACTTATAATAGTTGACAATATCATAATTGCAATGGCATGAAACGAACTAGAAATATAAATTTTGTTTATATAACTAAATGCTATGTTTTAGTATTGTGGCTACAATAAAACACTGTATGAAATTTCAGATTTATAAATTATTATTATTTTTATTATATACATCACCATTCAAGATAGAGGTACAGTCTTGTAACAGACGGATGGCTATACATTTAGTAATAGGACCCCAACGGTAAAGAACCATATTATTGATTTAATAATAATAATGTCATCTTAACCACATTTCGGCAACGACGACTATAATAGTGTATATAAACAAATATTGTGACACATAGAAAGCTTCCTGCATGCTAATAATAGCACACATAAATATTGTGACACATAGAAAGCTTCCTGCATGCTAATAATAGCACACATAAATATTGTGACACATAGAAAGCTTCCTGTATGCTAATAATAGCACACATAAATATTGTGACACATAGAAAGCTTCCTGTATGCTAATAATAGCACACATAAATATTGTGACACATAGAAAGCTTGCTGCATGCTAATAATAGCACACATAAATATTGTGACACATAGAAAGCTTCCTGCATGCTAATAATAGCACACATAAATATTGTGACACATAGAAAGCTTCCTGCATGCTAATAATAGCACACATAAATATTCCAGTATCCAAAATTTTCCATGGTTGTTGTGCTTAGCTTGAAAGTCTTTCCTTGAAAGTCACGATCAAAATCGTTATCTTCACAATAAATATTAGTAAAGTTAAAATGCAAACTGAGATCTCTCTTGACGGCTTCATATTCGTAACAAAAGCCTCCCATAACTTGTAAATTGATTAACAAAAGTCGCCCTTTACAAGGGTCAAGTCCAAATCTGGTAACTGTAAGATTAATTATTTTGATCCGCAACTGGCATTTTCACGGAACTGTATAGTTGTGTGCGCGGTTGATGAAATTGTATCGATGCTTCAAAAGAAATTAAATATGCCATTCATAACCTCATTTTATATTATGATCATGTAATTTGTAAAATTTATAATCATGTAACGTACTACAATGTAAAAACGGATAATTTGTTACCACACTTCCCTATATTTCACCAGTCCTGCAACCCTTTTGTGTATCCATCAGGGTGTTCCGTTGATTAGTCATGAATTTTGAACTAATAACACATGCAACATTTTAGTTTTATCGAATTTTTATTTCAATTACAGATTAAAGTATCGACTTATATAAAAAATATCGATATCGATATAATGCGTCGGAGTGATAAATGGACATCCAAAAATTGTATGTCAAGGAGTAATCGTCCGTCTGTTACGCTTTTACATTTTAATTATTACGTCAACGAAAGGTAAAGGGGGTCTATTTAGCCCATCACCGAGGGCAATTTTTGGAGCAGTACCTTTTAATCAATTCTTTGTTTTAAGATTGATTTTCTCCTTGATTAAAGAAGACGAGAGTAATAATTTTGTTTTTGAGTTATGTTGCTGTGTGCATGGGTGACCAACGTGATGTGTATTTTTTTTATTTTTAGGGTTTCGCAACGTTGTATGTAACATACATATCTTAAAAAAAACTCGTAGCCCTTATTGCGCATTGACCTAGAGTTATTTTACAACAAATTAATAAAGTAGTAAAGCTTTTATGAGTTGAATTGTTACAACGGAAGCCCCGGTGTATGAGGGCAACTCGCATATGACCAATTTTTTTATTTGTCGATGATCATTGATTACCATACACGCGGACCTCTTCACGGTAATTGTTGCTTGGTAATCTTATATAAGCCTGGCGATCCGCCCCGGCTTTGCCGATAAATACATTATATTTATAGCCTTCCTTGGGAGTCGTTCTATCCATTGGTGAAAACTACATGAAAGTTTGTACAGATTTTGAAAAATCTCATACATACAAACACATTTAAGGACTCTGTTTTATAATAAGTGTAGATTAAATAATTTAAATAAAAGAAATTCGTTCAAAAAAAGGAGGATATACAAATGTTTGTGTTTGTGTTACGCCAGAGGTCGCGGGTTCGAATCCCGTCTAGGTCATGGATGTTTATATGTGTATTATATGTATTTCTATAATAAAAATCTTAAACATATAATATTTCTTAAATCTACAAAAATATTAAATATATTTCCGTTGTCTAGTACCTGTAACGCTTAACGGAAATCTTACGGCACTTAGCACAGGGCTAGGCTGACGTGGTGTAATAAGTCCTCAATCATTATTATTATTACATTTCATTCATGTTTTTTGGGGCAGAGCTTCTGATTTGGTTCAGATTTGTCTACCCTATCTGGCTGGAATTTAATTAATTATTGCAGTTGAATAGGGTAGGAGTGATACATTAAGTGTTTACCTTTGCGTTACAATACATTCGATAGTTAGTATTTAGTGTTTAACACACATTAGTATGTCTTTGCCCCACACGGTCTTATGGTCACTAAACATGCTAATCATTAAAAGTGACAAAAATATAATACTTGATGATACGTAAGTATCTTTCATTTCTAGCTACGTTACGCATTCAGAAGCCAAATATATATTTAAATTGATAATTAACAACAATTTCATCACCTAATATCGTACATTGATATATGCCTCGTACGTGAAAACTATCAAGCAACAGATAAAATATACTTGTCTACATCTCTTGAAGAAATAATATTTTTAAATGTAAAATACCAAGACCAGGTTTATTTTTAAAATAGTTATTAATACTCATTTATATGTATCGATTTCTCATAATTTAATATGACAAACTTATTCTGATGTTTATAATTTTCTTTTTATATTCTATAATTTCGAATTTTCTAGCTTAACGTTGAATGGCAATAGGACATTTCGACTGCCGGAACGAAAATCGCCAGCGATGTTAGCAGTATCTCGAGAACGCGAATACACTAATCTCGTAAGTGCAATAAAACTCGATTCTACATCGATTCGCATCGATACGGTCCATTACTCGATAACGAGTTACCGATACGTACGCAACACCTGCCTTTGGAATACTTTATTGCAATCCTCGCCTTAATAGTTGGATACGTTGTGAGGAATTAATGGTAGCGTCTTAAGGAATATCGGATTATCTTTATAATAGTGTCTATGGTTCAAATAGATAGTTAAATATATAATGATTCAGAATTATGGAGCGTGTCTTCGATGAATACCTAAATCTTCTGCTTGGGATATCTTAGCTTTGGATTTTGGTTGCGTCAAAATAGTCAAGACCCCACCAAAGTTCAAAACTAGTCGTGGCAGTGTGGCTCAGTAGCCTGGGGTGAACCCAGTCAAAGCCAATTGAACCGAGGAGGGGGCTGTTCTATCTAATCATCTTATAAGAATAGGGGATTAAAAAGCAGGAGCCTGCTCTTTGTACCTTTCTTATAAGAAGAGAAGACAAAAGAGTAAAAAGATTCGGTGCTTTTGCGCATTCCCATGCACATGGGCAAGGGGCGAGGATAGGTACCTCACCCCATTGCACTGTGCCAAAGTTGGTGGGGTTGTCCTGTGGCGCGGGACAACCCCATGTGTGTAGGTGGCGTCAGTCGCTTAAGGGGCTGACTAGCCCCTGATGTGCCCTGATGATTTGTTATTCCGGGGCACCTCATAAAAGGTGGCACTGATGGTACTCGCGTTGGTTTTTGTGGGTATTCGAGACTATTAAGTGCCTCGAGCCCCACACACCACTAGACCCCACCAAGAACAAGTGAATGCGCGTAGATATGTTCCTACGCTTCAAAACAACGATGTGTACATTGGAGGTACACAGGGATCTCTGAAGGTTGAATCGTTGTTCTAAATCTAATTATTTGATGTGAACAAAAATAGCCCAATAGACAGAGACCTATATGACAGGGTATTGTTTCAACAAATTAATGACGATGCGTTATAAAAAAGTGTTACCATAAAAATTTCCCCGCAGAGGTGGGGAACGCTTTGTGGCCATGTATTTTTCTCTAAAAACATATTTTTCCATGTGTGTTATCATAGAAAAGTAATTTTGTGTACTCTGGGCAGTTGAGTTTTCATTCTAAGATATTGTTATCTACTCGTGGTGATAACTGCCTAACTAACTGCCTCATGTTCAGCCACAGACGTGAGGTCCCGGGTTCGAATCCCGGGTCATACTAAAAGTGCTATTAGGATTTTTCAAATTCTAATAACTGTCCGGAGTTAGGAAGTTGGCGGTGTTACACCCCGTGCCTCGGAGAGCACGTTATGCCGCCGGTCCTGCGCGCCTAATATAGGAGAATGGAGGAATCAAGGAACCACCGGTATAGGAGAATGAAGAAATGGAGAGTGTACTTGTGTCTGCGCAAACACTTGTGCACCATAAAATGTCCCGCGCAAGTGGCTCTCACTGTAGAGATGGCCGCTGTAGCCGAAATTTGGCTACGACGACATTGTTATTATTATTATCTAAACATTTTTAATGATGTGAATATCTGTCATTGAGTATGTTCAAAGATTGTAATTATTAGATTTGGACAACGTTTGCGGCTGTTACTGTTTTGTTAAAAACCTACTAGTCTATGAAGCTAGGTACAGATTTTAACATCTTATATTTACAAGAATCACAAAAATTTCTCTCAAAAGTTTTTTCTGTGGATGTACATATTTTACAAGGCCCGATCACAAAAACTTATGTGATACAAAATTTAGTTATTACAGTGCTAACACGACGTAAGATTTGAAATGAGAACAATTGTATCTTAGTTTAGCTATGTAAATATATGAATAGGTTTAGGATATACTTAGGTAACACATAAACAGCTTCACCTCAGACACAAATCCACACACAGCAAAGTAACCCACAATTCGTGTTAAACATTAATCGAGCTATCATGTTTCTGGTTTAATAAATCGCTTAAGCGCGTAAACAAACTGTGTAGTTACCAGCAATAATTTTATACCACTTTAGGAGGCTGATAAACAAAAACCACTTCCAACTTAAAGATCTACAAGATTCTAGAACATTATCGAGTGTAATATATCGATTAGAACATCGTTAAATTTAGCTTAGCATAAATAAAAGAGAATATAAATTAATCGATGTTATAGCTTAGCACAGTATTACAATAAAGATCAATTTCAAAATATATAACGAATATAATTATTTACAAACAGTATTGTGTTATCTCTTATCTGTTGGAGGATAAAGGGACAAACGGAACTTAGAGTCAATTGCTGACCACCGACTTAAATTAAAGAATAATATAGATATATACATACACGATAGTTAGGTAGTTAAGGGCACTTCGTTAATCCGTGTAAACAAATTTGAAATTTCAATTTCGTACATACTAATGCATTTTCCTTATATTAACACCGACAGTAGAATATCTTTTGATCAGTAGCGATGCCATCACTGTTGTTAGATATTGATCATCTTTCCAATTCTCACCGGCGGATTCTTTAAAAAGAGCTGAAGAGAAAACTTCCGGTTTTTATTTACAATAAGATAATACAGAACATGGACTTCTACAATAAACCAATTACAGTGAGACTTCTACGCATGTTGTGGAGCTGTGTAATAAATCTTAGACGAAAGTAGGCCAGGCGTTAGATGATTGCGATATAGACACTTTATTCATTTATATAAGGATATTGAGAAAATGCTTCATACCACTGTCTTTAAGGCAGTAGACACACGTCTAGACTAATTACGGTGTTAATCAACTGCACAAGTGGTTACGAGCTCTAAGAATAATATAAGTTATAGGTTGTTCTTGGAGTATTTTTGGAAATTTTCCACTTACACAAACTATTTTTTAGTAACGTTTTTATATTATTTTATAATAATATTGAGCAATAGTCCAGGAGTAAACAATGTTTACGACATTTAGGCCAGCACGTAACTGAATTACGAACTCTGAATCTTTCCTTGCATGATTCCAAGGAAACGCCGCATCAAAGTGGGTCTTAAAGAGTCGATTATTTGTATATTTTTCTATAACTACATAATGTAATAACAAAACTGAAGCGGAAATAAACGCTTCAGTAGATGACTCGTTCTTCCTCACTGTTTGACTACACATTGAAACCTCAACTTTCCTTACCTTTTGTCGGTCTCTACACATTGAAACCTCGTCTTTCTTCACTTTTTGACTGCTTCTATATATTGAAACCTCAACTTACCTCATTTTTTGTCCGTCTCTCACTTTAAGACTGCCTCTATATATTGAAACGTCGACTTTCCTCACTTTTTGTCTATCTCTACATATTGAAACATATACATAACTACTTTTATTATACTACTTCTCAAACGCGAATGCCCCACAATGCCATTCAATATGCAAGACAAACGCGCTTAATAAGCGGCCCATGATCTGTTTTTTGCCACAAGTGCTCAGCTAACACAAAACTAAATACAAAAGTACCTACCGGATACATAAGACGGTAACATTGCGAACAAACAGCCGTGAGATTTGTAAGTTTAATTTTATGCTTATTTAACTGAGATGTGAAAATATTTGGATGATTGAATCAAATTGATGGATCAGCATGAAGTCAAGAGGTCAAGCTATATAGACTGGAACTGTTCATTTTGTCACCTGCCTGCATCCACCAGCTCCAATTTTATATTAAATTTTCTGCGTGAAAGAATGAGAAATATTTCATATATACAAATGTATTTTATACTCTTCACGAAACAATATTTAAGTAACAAGATTATATTTTTAAAATCATTACTTTGTGAAATTTTACCGTCTAGAACGAACGAAACGAAGACAATGTACAGGCCTACTTACTGAGATAATTTTAGTACATTTAAAAGTAGTTGTTTAGAATATACCAATAGGTTAGTGACTATATACAACAATCCAAACATAAGGCAGTATTAAAATGCAACGAAATGAAGTACTTCACTATGACATAATAAAATTAAATACAAATCTTAATGTCCACATTCTCACGAAGCACAACCTTAAATTTTTATAACCCACAATACGACTATCGCATTGGAATCTATAAAATGACAAATACCAAATAGACTCTTAAGATATAACGCAGCTATTAGTAACTCAATATTTTAAAGCCTTCCAGGAGGTTATATCGCTTAACATAAAACCAGAAAATCAGTTTAGGTGTTAACATTTATTGAGAGGACACGGTCTCGGCGTCTCATTCGGTATGTATACTGGAAATAGATTTCGTATTTTATGAATTGTGTGAACGCGTTAGGTAGCGTTAACGGTTGCTTGGAACTGACGTTGTCCAATCCTATATATTATAAATGTTAAAGTGTTTATTACAATTCCGCGTAAGTTTTATTAACAGTGCCTAGCATTGCAGCCGAATTGAGCTGGCATGACTGGGGAGAGTTACTTCTCGATTGCACAACGACTCTATACTCTCAACGAATCACGACAACGAGCGACAAACGTGCGGTTTGTGAGTAGCAGGTGGGATATCGGAGGGGATGAGCACAGGAGGGCGACGTATTTATTTTTTTGTATATTATTATAAAATAGGCGACGAACGAGAAAACGGAGCCTCTTTACGACTACCGATGCCCATGAACATCCACATAATTACTATGCCGACGCGTTGTCCTCCTTCCCCTTTTCCAGGGGTGAGAGGCACCTCCAAGGTCGTGCCGGCCCAATTCCGTTGCAAATGAAATAATATAATAATTGAAAATAAATGAAATAATATAAGTTTTAGCATTCACAGCGCCCATTTTTACGGGATAAACTGCTACTTTTAAAATAGACAAACGAGTAATTGGAATCATTTGGTGACTAACCGCTACCCATCAACAAGCTGTATATGCAGATGCATTGTAATTCCCCTCAACCCTCCAACGGGCTACTAGCTTCTCTCGAACCACTCGAAACACGATAGCATAGCTATCACTTTTAAGGCGGTATCGTTGACACGATGTATCATTTACATATCGACGACTACAATTGAGCATGGCACTACATCTCACTAATATTATTAATGCCATAGATTGTATGTACGTTTGCCGAAATTGACAAAATTTTGGGTGAAAGGGTAAGGTAAGTTACCCTTTAACTCAAAATTTGGCA
>JAFELO010001097.1:4885-39574 GCA_017140195.1 Eumaeus atala | reverse complement strand
GTATATATATAATATTTTTTAATAATATTTAACCGAAAAAGAAGCTACCTAAGGAAAGACTTAACGAGAGCAAAAAGGTTCATAGCCGCAAGTTTCATAACACAAATATGTACGTACTAAACAAATTGCAGGTGTATGACCACTTAAACCCAATATAACCTGACGAAGTGATTTTCACCATATCACCGACCTATAAAACCCTTATCAATCAGTTCAGTCCAGTTTTGTCATCCGGTTTCTATGCAATAATCTGACGTATTTATCAGCTAGTGATTGATTCATTCTAAATTCACCGATAGTAAATAAGAGCAGTGATTTCTAACAGCGTTAGCTAGAAAGTAGTGCTCTTATCAAGCCAATTAGTTTTGCTGTTGAAGCAGTGTTAGGTGTGATGGAAAACATTTTAGAAACACTTAATCGCTAATGAATTTTCAGGCGCAGTGAAAAAGCATCCGTGGTGTAGTCCTTAGCGCGTCAGAATTTCATGGGAAAGTAGAAGATTATGGAGACTAGTTTAGAATTTCGCCACATCATAATGTGTTTTTCTAACTTAATACTTATTCTAAACACTCTTACGGTGAGCGAACATTTCTTAATTTCCCTACGAAATGAAATCGGGATCGAGTATACGTATGCGACGGAATTGGGTCGGCACGACTGGGAAGGTACCTCTCCACACATAATACCGCCGTTTCGTGCTGTTTGTGAGTAGCCGGTGGCCCATTGCTGGGGGGGGGGTGAAGGAGGGCATATAGTAATTATGTTAATGTTCAATAGGATTGGGCCACGTTTCCTCTCAGACTTCAGAGGTTAGATAACAGTCGATTTTCGTGAATCCAGGTGCCTTTATCGAAGCATCATATATAGAAAAGGGATAGAGGATAAAGAAAAAGTGTGATGGGGTTTTAATTTTTGACTCTTTTGTCAATGTGATAATTGTAGTAGCATTGGTGGGCTGGCAATTGATATAAATAATCCATTAAGGGAACAAATTGGAGAAATGCGAATATCTGCACATATTCGTATAATGTGAGAGTGGACGTCAGCAGTCACTAAGACACTTGCTATTAGGTAGTGTTTTTTTTATAGAATAGGGGCAAAGGAGCAATCGGAGCCGTTTAGACTACCGACACCCATGAAGATCAGCATAATTACAATTCTCATACGTATTTACAATTCATTTTGAATAAAATTATGAATTGACAACATTTTACGGACATGCTATAAATGAAATGGAAACAAAAAAGCGTATTAGGTATAATACGTTTACTGACAATACAATAGCCTCAACCTTTTTTGTCTTCCGAACGAGAAAGTGGAGGCTGCAAAGTAGATATTACAAAAAATGTATAAATAAATTAAATTGATTTATACCATTTTAGTTCTTCTACGTGTTTTAACGTAACCTGATCTTTATATAAAAGGGAGAACATTAGATGGAATTGTAATCTAATTTAAACACAAAGACTTTTTACAAAGTCTAACGTTGAGAATTTATTATCAAGTGTATTTTGTAATTGGGAGTTTGTTTATCGAATTGAGCCTGCTTACAAAATACCCATAAACAGTGGCTGTCCCGTCGCTTTTAACGCTTTTTAAAGATGAAAAACTGATCTGCATAACTATTAACCGTGCGGATATTAACGCGTCAGTCATCACATTTTTTCAGATCGCTTGTTTGTTCCCTCATAACAAAAAACATTTAGAAACAAAATAATTATTATTGGTTTTCTTTTTAAACAAAGTGACGGATTATAATGAGTCAAGATTTCAAAAATCTATACAGTATAGTCCAATACGCAAATACACCCACCACACTCAAACGAAACGAGTATTGAATTTTCTGGATCATGCATAAATCGAACAAGTCGACTGATTGATGGTGATTTGTGAATGTAGTGAATGATTACAGTACTATTCAGACTGCCCAGATATCGCGTATCGACTACAAACAGTCTAGCTTATTGCTATGTATGATTCATTTTATCACAAACATTCTTCAATAAAAACATGTGTACTAATAATTAGGTATATACAATAAGTACGTATTGAATAATTTGTAATTAGTATCGTAAGCGTAACAGACATAATGTAACTCCGAAAATGGGAGGACTGTTACCGTAACAAGATGTATCTTGTATCTCAAAAGGTATGGCTCTATCGGTTGATTGTATTCGTGCATCTTACGCACACCTTAAGCAGCAGGTATATTATATATTTGACTAGCTTCGTCCCGCTTTATTACATGCGTAAGTTTCAATTATTCCATACAAACATTCATCCCTCACTTCGCGATCTTACTGTTGAAATTTCCTATCAAATCCTTTCTTATTGTAACGTAGGCAACGATACAAATTCCTTCTGAATACCGACTTTGAGCTTGATTGGTTTAATTCACCAGTTGTGACATGTAATCCTACTTATAAATTGTTTTAGTAAGTTTGTATGTATCTTCGTTATGCTTTCGCGTATAAACTACAGAACAGATTTGAATTAATGATATTAGCACAGACAGCACACATTGCAATCTGAAATAACACAACATGCTTTGTGTCCAAAAAAAAAAAAACAAAAATCCTCTGGGATAGGTTTTTGTCACTGCTAGTTTTATGTATACAGATATATGGCACCACAAAGTGATGAAATCTCAGCAAATATTTATACACTTTATTTCGTAAATGGCTATACAACTATTAAATGCCAGAAGCATATGGAAATGAGAATAATCGAACGTCACGAAACCGCTCATGACCAGTCAAATTACTTAATCACATTGCAATGCGATTTATAGTCAATTAAATGTATTTCGAACGTCACTTTTTGCCCAACCATTTCAGATTTGCGGGGATATTTTATTCATTTGCAAATATCAATTGGATAAAATTACGGTTAAAGCCTTATTAGAGTACATTTCACAGACAAGATAGTAATGTTCTCGAATGCCATACAAATGTAACTTGATTTGAATTACCTTATGTTTTTATACAGTAAGAAAGATTTATATATCCGATTTTATTGTCATATTGATTTTATTTATCATGCTATGAAGTTGCTTTGAACAACGTTTTGCTTGTACTAAAATATCTTCTATTGACATGACATCTCGAATTGGAAATTGGATTAATATAATATATATATATATATATATATCTGTTGTTCTTTAACCTTTTTCTTTTTATTTCTTCTATCTGCATAGACAGATAGAACAAATAGCCAAAATATGGAAGAAAAGCTAACTCATATCTGTACATTTATTGTACAAAATTATGCTAAAACGTTGGCTATGTGACAGTCCATTGGAGGGTAGGAATGCGACACCTCTGCATATGTTCGTGCTTCTATATATCACGTATTATCAATGATAAGATTCTCTGTAAGGAAAAGGTAACGGCGCAACTTCATTGCGACACTCGCAATCAATATAACTTCAAGTCTATACAGGTCGTTAGCGATACTATACACGTAAAGGAACAGTATTAAAAAAGGTAATAGTTTTACACGCCGTTTCCTGTTACAGACATAATATTATCTTATCTCAGCTATCTAATCTAGATCGTATTAAATGCGGCTCTCGACATTACTTACCCATCAACTGAGAGCTGCCTTCGTCTCTCGGTGAGCGGGGACGGTGCTGTGACGATAGCTTATATTTACAGTTCGTTCATACAATGTGTGATCGAATTATTGATGACGAAACACATGCTTTAATAGGAAACTGGTGCGAAGATGTGTGTGTGAAACACATGTTTTATGGCACTAATTTATTATCACCTGTTGGCCGATTCCCTGGTTTGTACAACCTGGACCTCTCACCGGGTTGACGATGAACCAACACATAAATTTGATCTAATGGTATAAAGATGAAGAGTTTACTTGAAAGCGCTTATATGTATTAGCTACTGGTTAGATTAAAAACATTTTTGGATAGCCTAACTCTTCCCTCTTTCTCTAACCGGCGTGTCTGTATGAAGAGGGTAATGGATGTGGAGGAGGCAAGGCAGGTATGTAAGGATCGTGATGTATGATATTCCATTCCTCTGGCTGCCCCATTTGGGAGCTGGCGTGACTATGTGTTGTTGTTGTTCTTCTATATAGCCTATTTATCGTGGAAGGCCACGAGATATAGCTATCATCGAGGTACGTCAGAATCGCTGGCCAGGCGGGTGAAACTGCGGAATGCTTTCAGCTTCAAATGATTATTTGAACCGTACACACCATAAACGGTACGAAAACCATCGACAAAGCTACTATACACCGCGCCGGTATATGCGAGCTATTCCCCCTATCGGACTTTCTACGTGCTGATGGAGATGATTAACTCAGTCATAAGATTGTAGATGCTATATAATTAAGAAATACATTAATACAGAATCACTTTTACTTGCAATATCCCATGCAAAATAATGCTAATTAACGCGTTATAACCAGCGGTGAGGAAGAGCGGGTATGATGATATTATCTCAAAATAATGACATAATAGGATAGACCTGGTAAAGTAGACATGACAAGTCCGTAATTGCCAATTCTGCATGCAAGATGCATAAAGAAACGAGATATAAGTGCATGATGTGAAACTTAAAACTACGTCGGTAATATTAGCTTGAGAAGTCGTTAAAGTTAGAACTGGATGTATAAATACTGTATGGATGGTAACTTTTTATTGCATTAGAGGACAAACGGACATCTGCAGTATTTTGATAATTACCGAAACCAGTTAGCATCGCCGAAACCAGAGCTATCTCTGGTATTATCTCGGCGGCTGCACCTATATACATGGAAACCAGATATAAGATTCTATTGGGGACTGTACCTACATTTATAGAAACCGAAGATAATATTATATCTGCGACTGTACCTATGTACATGGAATCCAGATATAATATTATGTCGGCGCCTGTATCTATATACAAGGGACCAGTGATAATATTATGTCATGACTGTAGACGTATTCATATTACCTTTCTTCTAGTTTTGTGTCATGTATGCGTCTTGTGACGTTTGTCAAGTTTCTCAGGAAACTTCCAATTAGCTTAACTTTAAAGTACTGACGCACTGTGTTCGAGGAACAGTCGCCCAGTCAGATCTAGGATTTACGTTTGTTTCTTAACTCGGTTAAGCGATTACAAACGATGAAACTCGCCCCGCTTACATTATACCCCATAAAAGCAACATATAAAATATACGATAATCGTCCCAAAGCCATTAAAACCGTACGACCTTTTAAGTTATCATGGCAATATTAAGCGGTACGCAAATTAAGATACCGGTGGCGAATAAACATGAATGTATACGCGTTTTAATGACCCACGCCTGATAACACGACTTTCTTGAAATAGCTAGATAGCGTCTAAATTGTGTGGCAACTCGTGAATGAGCCCAGCTGAGTTTGCGCGTAAAGGAATCTTCCTTATTGACTCTTAGATGACTGTAGAGTTGTCAAATATCTTGAAATTCTTATGGCGACTTTATAAATAATAACGATCATTATAGAGCTCGATTAAAACAATCATATTTCTTCAATTAATATCCAGCTGGTTTATAATGTGAGACAATGAGCAGACGGCAGTGTTGCGTTTCAGTAACCCGCACATATTTTATCGTATTAGAACTGTTTTTGTAAATCAATGTATTGTATTTGTTTTTTTTTATATACATTTTATTTAGAATGTGTTCTATAACTTACAGTTGACTTTCGCGCCTTAGACTCAACGGTTCCAACACAACAACGCATTCCGTAATAAATTAATATTTTATGGGCCGACAATGCGTTGATTAGCCACCAGCACTGTCTATTCTAGAAATATATTGTGCAACTAGATCTAGATCTGAGTTTCTTGTACGTCTAGAGATCCTAGTCATTAAGATGACTCACTTTTTTTCCACGCTTTATTCAGTCTGTAAGAGACGGCTGATAGCTAACTTAGCGAGGATGTAATGACGTTGTTTACAAAGGTTTTGTACGCTGTTTGACCTGTATTTGAATAAAGAATGAGACGTTAATATTTTTGAGGATATAATGACTTATAAATCGATTACTACGAGTAAGAAAAAATATGACGTCATAGTAGCGTTCAGAGTTATGTAACATTCGGAACGGCCGGAACTTGCGAGAGAGAGAGAGAGAGAGAGAGAGAGAGAGAGAGAGCGATACAGCCTCGCCTCGACATAACAAACACGAATTTTCCTAAAATCTCAAGCAAGTTTCAAAAAGGTTAAATTATTAACTACCTACTAGACATCACTCCACAGGAAATTACAAAACAATTTCCCACGTGGTATTGATCTTCCAATATCCACACGTGTAATGACCACACCTTCAATAATTTTCAATTAACTTTACAAGATGCTATTAACCTTTATAGGTCGTTTTAGCGCTTAGCGATACAGTACTAAGTTAGCACGTTTCATAATCAGGCAACATTGTATTTACCACACATTCGGAATTTCCGGGACGACCAGAGAATACTTCATATAATTAACAACTATGTGTAAATTATATAAAGAAACGTGTATATAGTTTTCTAAATTGTATAAAACCACAGTATGTTTATTCTGATTCGTAATTTATTGAAATTTCTTAGTATTCAAACGTCATATTATTTTTTAATTTCACTACAATTTCGTCAAGCTACGAACCGAAAATTCAGTAGGAATTAATATTATTGATTGTTTAATTAACACTCTTTTGGGACCGTCCGGCATTTTCGAAAGGACTAGAGTCATGACTAGATACTAGGATGGTGCATTCACTTTCACGGGATGATTTACAATAATCGTTGGTTGTTCTAAATTAGTGGGCCCATTTACAATTGCGCTGATATCGCACGCGCTTCCTGCCACATGACCTCGGCTTTCACTTGGCCGTATTCCATACAATTTCCATTACACTAGTTCAAAATACTAGTGATGGTGTACCTATGTATTTATTACCAATGTACTACACTCTGCTACAAGAGAGGAAAGTGCTACATTCTTCTCCTCTCCCTCTCCTCCTGCACTTTTCTCCTACCTACGCTGAAATTTGGAACTTGTGTCTGTCCCGGACAGCGAAAGGCAAAAGAAGGGCCAACTAAATTAAGTATACTTAGATATTATAGAAGCTTTTCTTTTTTATAGTAAAAGGGAACAAACGATCAGTCGGAGTCTTGTATTGACTACGACAGACGTGTTGCACTTTTTTCTCCTCCGTTTCCAATGGGCCGTCGGAAACTCTAAAACTGCACGAAACGCCTACAACATAGCTATTACATCGGTTTAATGTGGGCAAGAGGTACTTCCTAATCCAACTGCAATGCAGCATAGTCCTACATCTTACCATGTGTATCTCTACACCAGCATCACCCCGCGGTTTCACCTGCGTAAATCCGGTCCGATTGGTCGTAGCGTCATGGTATATAGTATATGGCTTTCCTCGGTTAATGGATTTAACGCAAAAACATTTTTTTAATTCGGTCTAGTAGTTCCAGAGATTAGCGAATACAAACAAACGAGCAAACCCTTCAGCTTTATATTATTAGTGTGGAATGATTAAAGCAACTTTCCTTATGAAAAAAAAATCAATTTCCCAGATATGTTAAAGAAAATAGAAATATTATGTCGCCCTCTGTAGTTTAGAATAGACCTATTCAAGTCAGCTGGTGTGGGAATTCTATGATACAATTCCTAACCACTTTCACCTGCGACTCTATCCTCGTAGAACCTTAACCTTCGAGGTTAAACTACGTTCCGCAGCTTATAAATTATGTGCTCATAAAAAATAAAATCTTACTTTAATCGTCATCACCATTGTCATTATCGGCTCCTATCGGTCCACTGCTGGACATAGGACATAGAATATGGAAAGAGGTTCCATATTTTAATAATAAAAATAAATATGGGATTTGTAATTTTATATACGGACGTGAAGTTCATTGCATCACAAGGTCCACGTACAAAAGGGGATGTGAAATTTGTTTGCAAACAAATTGAACATTATAGAAAGGATGGATATTGAATAAAATCAAACAAATTGAACATTATAGAAAGGATGGTTATTGAATAAAATCAAACAAATTGAACATTATAGAAAGGATGGATATTGAATAAAATCAAACAAATTGAACATTATAGAAAGGATGGATATTGAATAAAATCAAACAAATTGAACATTATAGAAAGGATGGATATCGAATAAAATCAAACAAATTGAACATTATAGAAAGGATGGATATTGAATAAAATCAAACAAATTGAACATTATAGAAAGGATGGATATTGAATAAAATCAAACAAATTGAACATTATAGAAAGGGTGGATATTGAATAAAATCACTGTATCTACTATAACGTTTGCAAAATACATTTTATACTTGCGATCTACTGTTTTGTACTGATCATAGGCGACGCTTACGGATGACCAAGTAAACCTCATCTATTAGGACATCCGCATACATCACACAGTTACTGAAGTATCTCGGTCTTCTCAAACATCGTCCTCAGCACATTTTTTATGTAACAATAATATATAATATTGTATTACTTCCGGTCTACGGTTTTTTACTACAATACTATTGTACAAATCTCCTCGTATATTTTGTATTTATTATTGATTTAGCTTTTAACATAAATGTAGGCTAACCTATCATACAAGTGTAATGCTTCAGAAATTGTTTAGTTATACAAATACTTGGAGATTTAAGCAATATGATAAATATACTATTGGTTTTGAAGTCTAACTCGTGTTACATCAAATATTATAATAGTGGCTAGGCAGCTACTACATAATAATAAAATCTGTGCACTTATTATACCACGTTAGCGCATTAATGTGCTAAGTAAATTAAGGACTTGTTACCGGTAGTAGAAAACAGAAATATATTTAATATTTTTGTTATAGCAATACACATATTACATATGAAAACTTCCATAACGTAGGCGAAATTCGCACCCCGCGACCTCTGACGTAACACGCGGACAAATCGCCACGTTGCGAAGTGAGCCAGCCGGTCGTCAAAACTACATCTGCTGTTTTAGTATCAAAACTTAAATTAAATATTATTTCGTGTGCCAGGTTATAGGCCAACGAAATAATATTTAATGTAATAATATATAAATAAAACATATAGTTATATACATGGTAGCACATTGAGTGTTATATCATCCTCACGCTATATATTTACATAATTTGTAACAAATTTAACAATGTGATTAAAAACCACAGGAGTTCGTTAGCACATAATTAAATATAAATTGGTTAAATTCTATATAATGATGCTATAAATTATAAGTTATCCCATATATTTCAGCTTTACTTTTGTACATCATCAACATGTCATCGAAGTGGTGTTTTAAGATTTATTCGTTGAATATTGATAACTAACTCGACTGAAATAAGGTTATTTTTTAGATAAATCTTGATGTCAAATTAAAGTAGTGGAATTAGAACACTGCATTTTAAATCGTAAACTTATAATTGGAGGCTTCCGAAATGCCAGTAAGTGCCTAGTTTATGTACTTTATAAAATGCTAAAATGATTGTCTTTTCTTTAATATTTTCTTTCCTTTAATATAACATTCGTATAATGTTTTAATGAAATAAAATATTTTTCCATAAACTTAGCTCCTTACGAAGTAACGTCTAATGTTAAGATACTGGTACATTTGAACAAAGACCGGGCTCAACACCGAGACTTTGTACCGACCGGATGCCCGAGTGTGCCACGGAGCATGACGAACTGCAGACAGACAGACCGCCAGAATAACCGGGTGAACCTATGAGGATTCCGTTTTTACTTTTCAAGTCTTTACTTGAAAAGTAAAAATGGAATCCTCCTTTTAGGTTCTTTAACCTTAAATGTAATATATTTTGCAGAATCAGTAATAATAATAAATTACTTAAAGACATTCGTGGTGGTTGGCAAGATCACCATCATAATGAGCTTTATTTCTCCACTTCTTGTTAAAACTCTAAGTTCCACGCCCACCACTTTGATATCCGTAAAACCACAACAGCGCGATGTAAACGACAGTTCTTACTGCGCACAACTGTACTGTGGAACGGACTGGCTCCCTCGGTATTTCCGATCCGATGCGAATTAGAGGTCTTCAAGAAAAGAGCACACCTATTCTTTAAAGGCCGGCAACGCGTCTGCAAGACGCCTAGTCTTTCAGATGACTATGGGTGGCGGTAGTCACTACCACGTTTGCTCGTTTGCCACCTGTCGCATAGAAAAGTGTATCTGTATCATCATCATGCGGACCGGCAACTGCAAGCTTGTTCATGCATGCCGTCCATTCAATAGAAAGTATTTAATTAATTTGCACCTGACAAATTACATTTCTTATGCATAATTTATAAGCAATTGAATATTATTACGGTATCTGTCCACTACAATATGCCCTAAAATATTATTCAAAGCAGAATGTTTCATTATGCTAATTGATTTTAAAGGTTTAGCGCACGTTTGAGGAGGCAGCGAAATGAATATCATTTGATTGCACATTAAAATCAAATGTATTCGAACACGAGTAGCGGTAGTTATGTCGTTTTAGTTTTTAATGAATTAAAATCGTTGTAATATTGACATACAAAAATGTCAAGGTAGACCGTCAGCGTCTCAAAATCATCCGTATAAAAGATGTGCACAGTGTAACATCATGCATTGTAATAACAATTAAAAAATATTCTCATTTTTAATATTAATATGTATAAATTATTAATAATACACTTTCAAATATAGTCTGCTCTGTAAAAACTACTCAAAACTATGCACGTAAGGCGTTACACAGAATATATTAATAAACAATTGCGGATGTTTTTGAATGACAGTTCTGTATGGGATCGTGTATCTTGTATTTTTGTAAACTTACCAAGTTTTGTAACCAAGAAATGCTTTTGGATTATAAAATAGAATTCAAGAACATGGCGTATTAGACAGCCACATATTTGTGACGGAGCACTTTTATTGAGCGTGTGCTTTCATTAGTTTAACCGTTTGCACCAATCTAGGAAAAAACCTGTCAAGCACGAATCGGACACAAAAACAACGGAAGGATTATTTCAACATATGTGGGTTTATTATATTTAAAAAACTACATGTATAAGTTTGTCGTGATTTTATAACAATCTAATTATAATTTACCAATGTTTAGTAATTGTTGTATACATGTAATCGGTGAAAATTGCAACTCCTTAGCTATTTAGTTTATTGGGATGCAGCCTGTTGTCGGACGGACAGTGGAATCTCAGTAAGAGGGTCCCAATTTAAGCCTTTTGGAGTTTTTAAATGTACTATTATTAAAAGCAGTTTAAATAACCTTGCTGTCCACTAGTGACTTGGACCACAACCAAAGTTAGCGTATGCGCCTGCCCGTCTCATAGGGCTATTGTTGCCAATAAAATGGCAAATTATGCAATTCCACGGTTCTATATACCACTGAATATGTATTCACTTTTGCTATGTTTAGGCTCTTTACTGTATGGGTAGGTATACATGTTACAAATGGAGTTTATATATAGAACAAAACAAATATACAATGGTAATGTAGAAGAATGTACCAGGGATGTCCGAGACCATAGCCTTCGTAAGTAGCTTGTTAGTATGAAGAGAGCTGTGCAGTGGAGGAGGCAAGACAGGCATGTGAATGTCGTGATATATGGACTTAAAGAGGGGCTGTTAAAAATACTGTTAAGCTTGATATGGTGACAACATTACCATATCGAGCTTTTATAAATTAACATTTTTAGTATAATCTTGTATATAAAGTTCTCGTAGCAATTATGTGGACGTTCATGGGCGTCTGTAGTCGTAAAAATGGTTTCGATTTCTTGTTTGCCCCCCTATTTAATAAAAAGTCGTGTCATAATGTTAGTTACCTTGCTCCTCCGAAACGGCTTTCTGTCTGTCTGCGAACCGGCCACTATGTTTTTTTTTGCAGTGATAGCGGTTATTCACCCAAACCGGCAAAAGAACATTTTCCGGGACAGCTAGTATAACATAACAAAAAGTGTACCTTATGTTTTTGCCTCATTTGGTTTGCTCATTGGTTACGAAATGTCAGATTCTATCGAAAACCTGTTTCGACACATTAACAGAGTTTACGGGGTTATCCGACCATTTTTAAATTCATTATATCTACACATAAAAACATCTTCCATTATTGAGTGAATGTTGGCAGAAACGCCCACCCAAAGCATAGAAAAAAGTGTACCTAGAAACTTGAAAATTGTCACAGAGGTTCTTTTTATGACCTAAGTGAGGTCGAAGAAAGTTTTTTTAAGGATTCTGCCCCTGGAGTTGAAATAGGGGCGTGAAGTTTATATTGTATTATATAAACGCGTTTATATAACTACTCCCACTCAAAACTTCTTTGCGTATAAGTACTGTTGAATTGATAGTGAAAAAAAATCCAATACACTTTGCATGTACGATTTGTCACCGTACGCTTTGCATGCGGACCGTCGGGCCCCGAGCTGTGCTCATGTCGATGTACTAAATGGAATTTTTGCATTCAATGGTCAATCATTGATATGTGCCGTGCTTCGTTACACGTACACAATGTTCTCGTCAGATATAAAATAACTTCATTAATTTATGTTCATTTTATTCTGTTTGTTGCAATCAATACGATTTGTGCAATGAAAGTAGGGTTCAGTTTTCAGGTGAGAAAGGTATAAATTGAATATTTCGGTGTCGTCTTGTATTATGGTTATTTTAGGATTCCGTACCCGTAAAAGTAAAAAGGACATCGTACGTCCGTATGTCTGTTGGAAAAGAGAATTGAAAACTTATATCTGTAGTTCATATCATACAAATTTTTTTTTTCTTTACGAGTTTTATTACGAGGTCAAAGTAATATAGCGTCGTTTTATAGAGACTTACCCTAAAAGTTCCATGTTGCTCTACGTCGATTCGACCGAGAAGATAGTGAGCATCATCACTATTGATATTTTAATATATTCCGGTATTTACCTGTAACAAAAATATACAATTTACATAAACAAAACATAGAATTTCACAAGGCCAATTTCGTACGATCGTGTCAAGTTCTTTGTCGACTTTCTGTTAATTTTAATGTTACACTTAAATTTATATCATTTTAATAAAATAAAATAAAAATATATTTCGATTACCATTTATATAAGCTTTATATAAATTATTTTAAAATAGCTTCTGTTAATTATTCATTATTGTGATTCTTTATTTCCTACAGGTAATTTATCAAGGCTTCTTCTGCTGTTAAGGACTATGTTGCTAAAAATTTGTGTTATCGGCCCCGTTCCCACGAGAGCTCTTTTAACGCGTGTTAAAAAACGCTGCAATGGAATAGCTCTCGCGCGAAAGATCACAATACGCGAAGAAACGCATTTACGCGCCTTCACCGGCCCTGGGTGGGGTCCATGGTGTGTGGCGTGGGGGCACATGATAGTGCTGAATACCCACAAAAACCACCGCAAATGCCCTGGTGGCCTGGAACAACAATCATCAAGGCACCTCGACGGCTAGTCAGCCCCCTAAGGGACCAACTCCAACCTCCACAGATGGGGTTGCCCAGCACTACAGAACAACCCCACCGACTTTGGGACAGTACAATGGGGTGAGGTTCCCATCGTCGCCCCTTGCCCCGTGCGCAAAAGCGCCACCTCCTGTTGCTCTTAGGTCCCCTCTTCTTATAAGAGGAGTACCGAGAGCGATTCCTCCTCCTGATCTTTATGCCCCCTCTTCTTATAAGAGGGGTGCAAAGATCCCCCTCGGTTCAAATGGCTTCGCCTGTGTTCACCCCAGGCGCCCAGCCCCACCGCCACGACAAGGCTTGAACCATGGTGGGGAAAGGCTACTATAACTGGGACAGCTAAGCTAAGACTATTAAATGCCTATTTCAAAAATCTCGCTTTGGAGCTTTGAATATGCCACAATTCCTGTGACTTGTACCATAGAGCGTGGTCGCGTATTCATCTGCAAAGCAAATTGACGACTACGTATGCAAAGTAGGTGATGCACGCCGGATGTCAGCATTAGTACTTTAATAGGCTTTTGTTTTCAAAATACTCACTCGATATACTGTCACTTAAAATATGTTAATCCATTGTCTCGCTGTTATAAAAACTTGCGTATGAACGTTGAGCACATTAGCGACACAAGGATTGGCATTTTACTGTTTTCGCCGTTGATGACACACCAACTCTCATTATTGTATTCGTCAGTATTTAGCGGAAAATCCGCGTAATAGGGGGATCTCATTACAACAAGGAAGGAATAATAAATGAGCTTGTATTTTAGTATACGAGATACTAAAATACAAGTTCATTTACCATTTTACAGGATACAATTTTTTTTTATGGATACATACATGTAACCTAACTACTGAATGTTCTAGTACGAGTACATAAAAACCACTAGTATAGTACGAGTACAAAAAATACAGTATTGTAGTACGAGTACAAAAATATACGGTAGTATAAGTACGAGTACAAAAATATACGGTAGTATAAGTACGAGTACAAAAGATACGGTAGTATAGTACGAGTACAAAAAAATACCGTAGTATATAAGTACGGGTACAAAAAATTGAGGAATATATAGAATACTGAGTGCTCTGCGATTTCGAAACTAAATAAATACTTTTAATTTGATAAATAAATTGGACGGTGTAGTGAACTTGATATGAATGTAGATTGATTAAGGCTCCTAAATATATTAAAATACAAGTAAGTGAATATGTTATCTATTGGAATATATTCGGTTATTTAGGCCATTGCTTATATAACTACTGGTTATTAAAGTACATTGAAACTATTTACACATTTGCCTACTATCATTTACTGTCAATAATTGGCACATGCAAAGTGATGTTAAGCTTAATATGGTCAAGCGTGTACATCAGGGACATCCTTGTGAGGTGTATACTTTGACGAAATTAGGGGATTCGTACATACAATTACAATGCATCGTGTAACAGGTAGTTGCCCCAATCAAGACGTGTTTAAAGTATTATTCTATAACGAGCGACTGAATCACGTACACTCGTTACGAATGTTGCGAGCCAATAATCGTACCCGTCACGATCCACCTATAATAACAATAATATCCATATTTCGTATCCAATAAGGGAATAATGCGCATCGAGACGAGAATTAGGATGCGGCTACGAAAAATACGGTTTTGTCCTGATAATTGTGACCGTTGTGGACTTTACAAATATCCATTGATCGGGCGAATTGGGTCTTCATATTTGACAATTTTGTACGAGACTTAGTACAAAATTATACGAGACTTAGTAATATCTTATCTCCAAATATATAACTATCTAACCTTACGTAAGCATAAATAACTTCTGAAAGATATAATTTATAACTATACATTATATTAATATTTATTTTTATATATATTTAAGAAGAAATGTACACGTTAATTTTTGTTTAAAAACATTTGATGGACTGTCTGTAGCAAAACTTACACCTATACATTAATATTGGGGACCTGCCCCCAAAGTATAAGTACTAGTAGTAGGTACTATAACTAGTTTTTCTAGTAATGAAGATATAACTAATAATTAAATTCATAATACAGCTTTACTTCTACGACTTAGGTAAAAACAGGCCCTTGGAGGAGACAGGTAGGTACTAAAGGCAGTTACAATAAATATTAACAAGGTTAATAATTCAAAAATAGACAATAATACGAAAGAAAATATTAAGTAGTAATACACTTTGCATTCAGATCTCAAATAATCACAGAACAAGACATGTAATACAAAATGTTTCAGTCCATAAGTTTTGCCTAATCTGTACATCTAAATTAGATCTTGTCATAGTTGCTGGTTTCATGGCGTCAATGTTAAAACTTTGTCGGTGCCGAGCGATTATCATACAATGGCCACTTGCAATGCGACCGCGGTGACAGATCATACGCGTTTCCTGTAGCCGAAATAGGCGGCCATTTTGTTTATGGATTTAACGCGTAAACAAAATGGTGGACAGTGGTGTAATTTGTTATTTTTATGTGCATTTAAAATGTGAAAATTATTTTGATAATTCAAGAATAAGGGATAAATATTGTCCTTTTGAAATTCAAATGTATATATATATATATATATACTTTTATTGATATTTCAAAAATAAATTATAAAAGAAGGAGATAGCATTTGACATGCAAGTTAAAATGTTTAAACAGATTTTACTCTTAACATTTATTGTAGGTCTAAGCTGAAGCATCTAGCAGCAGAGCATATCCAGCAGCGGAATCCTCACTTAGTTTAAATGCCTCCTGATTAAAGTATCAGGTATCAGGCCATAGTACAACATCACCTTGCTAAAGACTAAGAACATTACATGCTGCAAGCTCGTTGGCCCCCAGAGATGAGTTATAAATCATAAACCATTACCCACGTGAAACGGAGGTCGTTATTTAGAAAATGTTTCTCACGTCATTTCATATGAGATAATCTAGTACGTGATCATGTACCGTGACGCGTACACAATCCCACTTGCCTTATTAGTGTGGAACCACTGAACATGAAAGCTAAGCTGTCGTAGCTACATAACTATAGGTCATATGACGTCATATATATCATAGCTACATATGATAATACTTCATTATAACACTATTCAATATATTATATATCACTTGGCAACGCCACAAGGTTTCACTCACGCACTTCACTCTCAGAAACGAACGGACATACGTTGTAGGATGTTTACAGTCTAAAAAGAACCTACCTACAAAATTTTAAGTACAGATTTTGAGATTTCATAACTGATCTGTACATATAATAGCATACAAAATCAGTTTGCCGTCTTGGCAGTCTTTAAAAAGTTCGCTCAGCATCTGTTAGCTGATGACTGAAAAGGACTACTAATAAGAGGGCAGAAAGAAAGAAGCGGTAAGAATTAAAATACTTAGAAATTACTATCGAACATTAATCACAACTAACGAGGAAAAAATACTAGCAAGGTTTTATCTTTGTTTTCAGTAAAAAATACTATACCACTTTCTTTGCTGTTAAGAGCACCCGTATCTTGGTGAGATCTCCATCCACCATATAATTACAAAAATAATAGAAAAAAATCACAATCCTTAGAATTACGTGCAACGAAATATGTAGCTAATCACGAATATCATGCGAATCCGAGAACGTGGCAACCGCAAAATTACACCGAAACCGAAAAAAGGATCGAGCATCTCGAAATCCGTTTGATTATCCGACTAGAACCATTATACTGCACTTAGCATTATAACTCAGATATATCAAATGAAACGTAATATCACATCCTTTTTGTGGTGTCGATACCGGGCTGTGAAGCGTTCGCCTTTTGGCTGCGGGTGGCTTAAATTACACTAAGTTTCGTTGATCAAGGTCCTAAAAAAAGGTTTAAAGTTTCGAACTAAATGCATACTAAATGAAATTATATGGGTCGTGCGGGTTTCATGTAAGATTATTTCTACAAAACAAGCTAAAGGATACATAAGTACTGTCAAAAGACTATTAACCTTGCAAATTAAACAGATTACAAAGTAATGAAAGAAGAAACGAAACGGATGGCAAGGGTGAAAGAACCTTCGGCCGTTTGGATAAGGTTTGCTTCAGTAAGAGGTAGTCCCATGTCGCATAGCACTGTAAGGGCCTGGAAGTGACTCTCGCTTACACGACAACGTCATAAAGTGAAAATTATGCTGTCGCGTTTCGTGTGATTTATGAGTAGCGGTGGACGATTGGAGGGTAGTAGGAAAGGACTTTGCACGACTATAATGCGCATGTCTATGGACGTCTGTAGTTGTCAAACGGTATAGTGTAAAAACCGTATTCACTGTTTCTAATTTGTTTCTCAGGCACCTACTAGCCAAGTCACTAATGGGGATGGGTCACTCCTTCGTTCGTTAGTATGTATGGAGTCTTGGTAAGTATTGATCAAATCGAACTCGTAGCGAGGTAAACCACAGGACTCTGCACAGGGCCAGTAGCAGCGTCTAAATATAGTGCCCCAGTGGAAAAAATATAAATTAATGAAACCATGTATATATAGGTTGATAACATGTCTGTAAAACAATATATATTTTGTCTCTAAAACAATATATATTTTGTCTTTACTACTGAACGGATGGAGTGCCAGTGTTTTATCTCTGAGACAGATGTCATTGAGATGGTAATGTATGATTTTAAATACATACGACATCCTATCATTATTTTAATGATATGATTATGAATTTGAACGGGTTATTAATAAAAAAAATTGTGACGTTGATTTTTAAACATATTTAAAATTTATCATTTAAAACATAATTAATATTTATATATTCATACTGAATGATGGAAATTTATTTATTAAATACATCAAATGACTTATAATTTGCGTGGCCTTGTGATCAAGTTCTAGGTCTTATCAGTATGCATCTATAGAATTGCCGATTTTTTATGATTATATAAACATACTGAAGCGTAGGTACAACAATTCAAGTAGATATATATTTCATCATCAACGTCATAATTATCAGCCTTTATCGGTCCACTGCCTGACATAGGCCTCTATCAATGAACGCCAAGACGACCGATCTCCTGCTACTCGCATCCATCCCAGACCGGCTACTGCACGGAGATCGCCTTCCCACCTGGTGAGCGATCGACCAACACTTCGTTTTCCTAACGCGGATATATATTTACGAGTAAGCAAATCGATTTATAGGGCAATGTAAATTATTCGTGTTGTGTGTGTACGTACAATAATGCCACATTTAGTTGTCAATAAATACTTTTAATGATACTATGATACGTATTTCCAAAACATTGATCAGGAAATTTTGATATTTAAAATTAAATGTATCATACATTTCAAAGTAATCTTACACTATCTACATGCATAACTACGAAACTCCATTATTTAAAATTAAAACTCTACATTACCAATTGTATCGGGTCTCGGAAGATTCAAATATCCATAAGCCAGTACGATTTCCATCGTTAGCGTTCGTGATTAGATGTATACGAATATTTCTAAATCCACATGACAGGACAAGTTAATATTCTTTACGTGCGCGCATTACGTCCGTTCATAAAAGCTGGAAGCTTGAGAACCCGCACATATCTGCGGAAATCGTGACCACTGATAGACGCAACGTTATGTGTGAATAGGAAAGTAAGAACCATAACAAATAATTTCTTATTTTTCTATTCATTTTTACTCGACGCCACGTCAATTATTCTAGTAATCATAGGAAACAGAACTAGAAATAAATGGTTATCTTTGTAACGAAATGGTTTAGCAGGTTGGAAGTGGTAGTGGCATGCTGCATAGGAGGAGGTAGTGCCATGTAGATTGCATGACACTAAATCCTCTTATGCAAAGGAATTGGGCCGGCGCGACTGGGGAGGTAACTCTCGCTCATATAATACCACCGTAAAGTGACAGCTTCAGTGTCGCGCTTCGTACGGTTTGTGACTAGCCGGTGGCCCATTGACAACCCACAAAAAGACGGTGACAGTTCTTAGGCAAATGGCGTCGCGACGTATTTGCCTGTTATTTGTGATGCGTAATGAATGTGAATGCGTTTAGAACACTTAATTATCGGTGTATTTTTTGTACAGTGATACATTTCGTTGTGGTCTCTTCGCTTCTATAGCACTCATCAGGTCCAAAAAGGCTCAGTCATGTTCTTCTTCGACTAACCCTAAAAGGACCCATACATGGCCGAATATCATACAGGTTGTCTGCGACACATTAGAGCATTAGATGTATAACAAAATGCAATCTCTGACCCGTAACAATGTTATCACAGATGAAATATGTTGTGCAAAGTAAATGCAAAAATGTTCTAAGAGAAGTAAACGAAATATGAAATTCCAAATGTAAGATTTTCCTACCCATATATTGTAGAGGACGGACCCCGTGGCATCGAGATCACGACTTGTTGCTCCTTATGAATTCTAAAACTAATATATCGTGTTGTTACATCTGTTTATCTGTTTGTTCGTTGAAAATGACGATAGTGTCGTGGAATGTTACAAATGTATGCTTCCCTAGTTCATAGGCAATATTTTTTTATCGTTTTAGCTTTGCATATTTTTACAGTTTATTTTGTAGTAAGTAATAGAATTAAGTATGACATGGAATTTGTATAACAATATCAGAAATCAATTATCTCTGTTTATATACTTCTTCCTTTAATATTAAAAGGATTGTCTTTAATAAATATTTATTGAAAATGAGTTTTGTGGCAAAGTTCATTTATTATATCAGTTTCTCCTCCAGTTCTAAAAGGATCAAATGCTCGTTTCGAGCAAAGTTTAGTTTTTATTTTTTTTATTTTGTGATAATTCGGCTGTCTCGGCACTTATATATAACACGATACTATAGAGGTAAATTGGCTTGACAGCCTCGTTAGGCAGATTAACTATATATCTACTACTACCAATTTGAAGTAATTCGTGGAGGAATATTTAATCCTCTAGTTGCACTACAATTTTAACTACAAAACTAAAGTCCTCAAAAATTGTACGTATGAATGTAGTCTGTTTTCTCAAAACGTACTTTAACGGATTTTCATATGGATTTCACCATTCAATACAGTGATGACCGAGGGAGAGAAAGGAACCGTTATTTACGGGTGATGCCGGGGCGGAAAGCTAGTATTATTATTAAAAATAATCATGATGATCATATATTTTGACTATACACATATTGCTAGAGGGAAAAAAATAAAGTGAGAGAAATTACAAGAATCGATTTTGCGCTTGTTAGAGTAACGCATTTACCTTACAACACTATAATTCTTTGAGTTTTATGTTTAAGATTCAAATATGGCTGGCAATCATTTATCAAGGTACACACATGTTGGTGCTACGGTCGTGAATTTCCACCACGAATAAGTGATACTAGTAATATATTATAGCACTCAGAGCGACAGAATGAGGCAGAGTATTCGCTTCTGATGCAAGTAACTGATCTATAATGGAATGATAAACGCTTAGAGTGCATTATAAAATGCTCAGACCAGAGTTTCGTTCTAGTACATTTAACGGGCTTACATAAATTCTTTTTATATTTTTGTATGAATTGATTTTTTTATGTTATTAGAAAGCAAACAGTCAGTCGCATTTGTATTCTTGCTATATAGACGCAGACGTGGCATTTGTATTATTACTATATAGACGCGTTGCCCTCTTTCCCTCCGCCTCTAACGGGCCACTGGAAAGTCACAAACTGCATGAATTGTCACTTTGAGACAGTATCGCGTGCGCTACTGCCACCTATCGGTGGACCAGCTCGGCTGCATTGCAGTTTGGCATTGCTTCTTACCTTACCTCTTAAATGTCTACTTTATAAGTCAAGTCTAAATATTTAAGCTTCACCTTTGTGATATAAAAAGGCTAGTTGGCTTTTATTTCTTTTATTTGTGATGTTTAAAGTTTAGAACACTTCTTTTATCCGTGTATTATGTGTCTAGTGATACTTTTGTTGTGGTCTACAGCTGCATTATGTGATCAACGTAGTCTGATAAACCAGTGTTTTAGCTTCTCTTCGTTTGTGCAGAAATCATGCAGGTTCAAAAAATCAGGCATGTTCTTCCTTTACTACCCCTAAATGGACCCTTACAGGATATTTACATACTCACAGGAAGGAAAAATTTAAATAAGTTTGACAATCAACAGCTAAGACCAGGTATTTTTACTAATTGGAACCTTAGACAAGCGATGTCGTCTTATCTCGACGAGGGATGCGGATAGTGAGAGCCATCGAAGATTACCAGTGATGCTTTAAACGTAAAGCTTGTTAGTACTGTTGACCTCCAGGGCATCATCCTTGCCATTTACGGCTTAATCGGCGCTCTATTTTTCGTTATTAGTTCTTTATTCAAATCTTAAGTTACAACAGTTTATATCATATATTGTTTTATATATTAACTCAGAGTTACCTGAAAGAAAATGATATATGTAGGATGACTTTAAATTCTTTTTTGAAATTATTTTATATATATTTTGTACTAGGTATTATTGCTGCATTGCTGCCGACTGGCACGAGCGGGGAGGTACATCTAGCTGACATGATACCGGTTTACAGTGAGTAGCCGGAGGCCCATTGGAGGGATGGGGTGAAGGAGGACACAACGCATCTATATGCCGATATTAATAGGTTTCGGCAGTCCATAAAATTCTCCAACTGCTTGTTTGCCTTTCTATGCATTATTTAAAAAAAATATCTATCAGATATTTAGACTTTAATTTCGGCTTCATAATTTATCAACGTAATTTCTAGATACTACAAAAATTTTCACATAATTTTAATGTAGCGCATTGTCAAAAGTATCAGAACCATATCGACCATCGAATTGCATTTAATAACAAGGCAAGTGTTTCTGAAAACATAAAAAAACAATTTACCTCCAGAACAGGGAAAGAAACTAAAAAATCATTTATTTCTTACAATTCCCTGTGATTACGGCGCCCAGAATTTCCGCAATCTTTTCTAAAGACAGAGGTTTAAATTTTTAAGGCGCGGCACAGACTGTCGGTGAGTTCATATCTTTTTGTTTTTTTCTTCACCCGACTGTGCCAGAAGTGGGGGCATGGTTTTTCATATGTATGTAGATTTGATTGTCCTCTGCTGGGTAGGTGTAGCTCGAACGGCCTCACGGATTTAAATGTGTCGTTTGCTCGTTTTGATAACGCGGGCGACTCTGGAAACCTCAAGATTTACCCAATCGGGATTTTTGGATTTCAATTTAATGTCAGATTATTCGTAATACTACACATTTTCGTAACTAAAAGCTTTTTTTTTTTGCTCAAAATGTAGTCAAAGTGGTAAATTCAGACAATCAGTGTATTTATATAATATAATTCTTACCTTTGTGAGACTAAATCAGGAATTCTCAGTCACCAGCGGAAATTATTTCTGAGATACTCGATTCTTTACCGGTATCGTTTCTTTAGAACAGTTTAAATAAAATAGTCCAACAATATTGCAGTTTGAAATAACCCATGGATGGAATGATTCCCTAGGAAAGTTGTAGAGTATATTTTTTTCTTAAAGTAACAATCCGGCCCCTGTTATAAACAAGCAAAGACTGTGCGGATAACTAGCTGATAATAAAACAAAGTCTTTTGTGTGTTCTGCCTAAAAGATTTGTTATTACAGCATGCCCATTGACAACTGTCTTTTTCTACTCTGTGTTTCTGAATAACCTCTAATGATGGTTGCGGTTAAGCTGTTATTAATTCCGTCTCGCTCACACTCGTGGGAATTCGTTAAATTGAAATGAGACGTCGCACCCAATCAAATTGGATACGTGATCTCCATTAGTGTACGGCGGATGGTAGAATATGGAAGTATCTTTCTTTATGTTTTGGATTTTAAAATACTGGGTACTGGTAATTAGGACTGTAGTTACTACGGTGCTTTCAGTTCCGTGGCACCTCACCAATAGCGGCCCTGCTGGCACTCGCGGTGATTTTAGTGTGTATCTAGCACTATAAAATGCCGCGAGCCCCACACACCACTCAACCCCACCCAGGGCGGGTGATGCGTAAATGCCTTTCACCGCGTCAAGAAAATAAAAATGTGCTACGATGTTAGTACGTGGTAACATAATTTTACCCACTTCACAAAATTGTAATCTGCGTTATTTACGAAATTCTATCCTAATTGTTTACCTTTCTTCGTGTCCTGTGGGTTATGAGCGTAAGAGACTCAAATCTTTGTTAATATCCTTTCTTATCTAATAATCTTAGTGAAAAACTCATATGTGTATATTATTTAAACAAAATATTGCTCGCTAATTGAACACTAAATCTCAGACTCTGACTTTTAGAGTGCAAACATCCGCTAAGTCCACATCCAAGGCCGTTTTTGGGGCAGGAGTACGTGGGTGAAACCCCTCGCTACCCCTCTGTATTAGATAGAACCAATTGACCGTTCTGTAGATTAAGCGTATCCATGACAAAACTTATTAAGCATAAACCTTTTTGAAATATTATATAACGAATATTCAGGATTCCACGAAGTTCGATTCTTCGTTTTATTTTAATGTAACTAAAAGCAACATAATTAAATCTAGTTTTTAGATTTTAAATTACCCGAAAGCTTTTAAAAAGATTTATTCTAGAATATAGATAATTCCCAATACAGCCAGTATTGTTATTATTATAGAAGTCGTTCTATGACCGTGTCATTGCTCTCTAGTTCTACCGAGTAATTTATCATTCTACGTGACTGAGTGACATCCAAATACAGAAGTCACTTAAATTTTACTATCATCAATATATTTTGCACATTAATTTAAAAGGTTAATATAATGCACAAAAATTAATGCCATTTAAATATTAATGAAACGTATGTCTACATATACATGATACGTTTTTCTATTACCTGGGCAACTAAAACAAAAATTACATGAAATAGAAATGTTTTACAATATAAAAGAATGTATATTATATCATACTAGCAGTCAGCCATGGCTCCGCATGAATATTTCACGAAACATATCACAAATTCATTGATTTACAAAAATATAAAAAATGTTATTTCATGGTAATGGTGATTAAATTTCATCGCAATGGCAACGAATTTAATTTACCACAGAAGAAACAACACAGACAGAAGGAACAACGTCTTTTGGGACAGCTCGTTGTCAATTATTTCTGCAGCAAAATAAGAATTTACTTTAATTTCTTTGTAACATTTTGGTTACATTATTGAAGTTTCATAATCATCAAGAAGCTTTAGAAAATGTTCTATAGCCTATGTTCATCACAATTTATGTAGGATTCTATTGGTAAAAGAACTTTTCAAATCGTTCCTCGTTGACGGATCGTCTTCAATACAAGCAAAGAAACAATCAAATGTTTCCTCTTTCTAATATTAGTATAGATATATACTAATATTATAAAGAGGAAACATTTGATTGTTTCTTTGTATAGATATAAATACTGAGTAGTTAGCTACACAGTATATATATCTATACAAAGTGGTGGATGTGTAACTAAAATTTATAAGAACCTAATTACCAGGTCATAAATAACCTAAGTACCATCATATATAAAAAAATATTTTAAAACTATAGATTAAAAAAATAGTTTGGACATAAGACACGTCTACTAGTTATTTCAGAAAATCATTGGTATTCGGTATACCCATATGTGCTTAAAGCTTCATACGTTAAAGTGTGACAATAACTACGCTATCACCATTCGTGTGGTTTTGGATGATACAAACAAAAATTGTGGGTAAAATCATTCACGTGACCAGGGTTTACTCTTTAAGAACGAGCATGTTTTGGAAGTGAAACGTTTTCGTCTAGTACTAAAGATTTACTGTATCTCAAATCTTTATCCCTCAAACATTTTTCATATGTTACACCTTCAATTAAATTGCGTTAATGTGTTTTATGAAATAAGCTCCAATAGCGATGAGGAGATGATCCTTTTCATGTTCAAGGTCCAATTGTTTATTTCGGGAAAACCCCAAATGTATGACACATTACAATTCTGGTGTTCACAAATTCTTTGGTGTCTACTAACACAGAATTACAATGAAACCATGTAGAGGTCACAAGCCGTATATTTATTCACGAACAGTGATTCTGGTTTAATAGACGTACTGTTAATAGTTTTAAATAGCGGAATAGAATTTTAATCGCCTTCATAAAAAACTATGCTCTTGTTCCAGTAATATTGGACCTAACTGTTAGAGTAAATAAGTGTTATTTTTTATAAATAAAATTCTGTGGTATCATAACCCGATTAGTTCGGTAATACCCAATGTGTGTATACCCCTACAGCTGCGAGTGAATATTCAATGAGCCCTGTAGAATTACACACCTACTCACCTTTAACTACCTCATACACGTATCTGGTGAGCGTCACCAAGGGTACCCTAAAAAAGACACTCTTTAGGTAGGTAGGTTTTGGAAAATTGGCATCCTGAATAATATGGGTATAACCCTAACAACTTTGGGAACCTCTGGTATTTGCAGGTATTTATAACTGTATACATTTAAGCAACATTCCGAACTGTAGATCTCCCTCTGTAAGTGTATGTATTTAAAAGGTTCTATTTCAAAAATTAAGAATTGAATATAATTTATCTGTTGGTCGGTGAAGATAATAATAATAATAATTATAAATAAATACATATAATGACAATACAATACACGAGACCGTTATTTTTTAACTTCTTTTGGCGTGTTAGGGAGAATAATGAGAGTAAATTGCGATGCGCACGCACACCGTCACGAAAAACCGACAGCCTGAAGTTAGCTATAGTCAACAATTTAGATTTTTTTTGTAACGCCACACACTCACTTTTTTAATTTGAGCTCCGATTTGTGTTTTTGTTATATAGGTTATATAGGCATATATTCTATTGAATAAATAGATTTCCTATATGATTTTGCCTACCTGTCTGCTTATTTATAGTTTAAAAAGGCACTTTGATATTACGATATACTGGTTACTTGTAGTCAAAAAATCATTTGACCTACTTATCTATGCTACCTATTTATAGTCTACTTTTATCAAGCAATTTTTATGAAACGGTGGCAAAAAGCCAACTGCAATAAATTTAAATAATTCAGAGAATATATTAATATGTCTAGCGACTCGTTTTTCCAACATTGTACAATTTATACTCAACGGAACCAGTATATTTATGCAGCTACAGGTATATCATTATTAATTTATTTTCCATTTTGAACTATCTATATCATTATTAATTTATTTTCAATTTTGAAATATATTTACAGAATATTACAATCACGAGCCAAGCGTTCACATATGGTTCCATAACAAGAAAGTAAATGAATTATAAGTATAATATTGTACTGAGTTAGAAAATATTTTTTTTAGTCTTAATACAAAGTCATGTCTACCAGAGTTGAGGCTCTTCGTAGATACGGACCACAGCATCATAAAACTACTAGATACGTTCAATTGACACGCGCACACATATCTCCAACACCGAAATTTCGTAACTCTGAATATTGAACACATATAACACATTTTATGTGGTTTAGGTAATTAAAAAAGTGGGGGGCGTGGAGTTATTAAATAATTACAGTACGCCCCACCGTGCCCGGCCAATGACGAGGCGCGCTGACCGCAGGACCCAATTAGGCACAAGACGCACCGGATGCGTGCGGACACGGTTTTTGCCCACCGTTATGGCTGGCGGTGTAATGACAGTGACGAAATTCACGTATATTTACAAACAATTTGCTTTCGCACTCGCTATGAACATGTAAAAGTCACAAAAAATAAAACACATACAGTTATACCGTTCATAACTAAAGACCTGGATTATCATGATGCCAAACCGAACTGTTTGGAAGAGCTATAGCATGTAAGCTATTGGAAAGGTTAAAAAAGAATATGTTTTTACCCACAATTTTGCATATAAAAAATCCTGATGCTAATTTTTGTCCAAATTAATGTAGATCGATTGATTATGATTAGCACAAAGTTAGTAAATTGTGGCTGAATGTAAATAGGAGGAGAGGGGGGGCAACACATCTGCTTGACAATAATGCAGTTATCGATGAGAAGGGATTGCTCGTTCACCCCCCTATAATATAACACATAAAAAAATAACAAACGTATTTAAATTTAATAAATATACCATTCATTAAGTGCCTAATTTGCCTCCTTTACAGAGAATTTGACCATCTGTACTTTTTAGCGAAAACAGGCAACGCCGGGTTGGATTAACTGTGTTGTATAAGTACAATCCACTATTTATAACATGTGTATATGTGAATGTATGTACGAACCAATTGTTATAAAACTTTGTACACATATTCTCAGACGTATTAAAAGAGAATTTTATACTTTGTCGACTATTCTTTGTATTAAGTTCAGTGGCAGCCTGAAAATATTTTTATGAAACTTAACTGTAATAATAATTTAATTTATAAATGATAGCTCCTTGTGGCCACTTACAGTGAAGGTAGGTGTCATCGTTAAAAATAAATTTGTATTTGTAAATTTATTCTATAAATATTTGAAATGGTAAAAAATAAAGGCGTTATTCATCAATTTCTAAATATGTAACCTACCCGCATTGTGTTTTCACAATAAGAGGAGATTAGTAAGTAACATTGGCTATAGATACAGCATTATTTATAGCCTACCCGTGCGAATCCAGGGCGTGCTAGACAATGTTTATTATAAAACAAAGTACCCAAAATCTGTATATCTGTATGTGATGGAATGTCTCAAAATTAACTGAATAGATTTTCAGGCGGTTCTCACCCATGAATAAAGCGATCCCCGGGGAAGGTTTGAGTGGTTAGTTTGACCTTTGCTATTCACGAGCGAAGCCGGGAACCCTAGCGATGTATAAATAGAAAAGACCTCGGCATGACTGCTGCTACAAAGATTTGAATACAATTTAAGAACTGCTGCATTCTTTATGAGACGGTAAGGGTGTATGCGTGTTCTATTTCATGGCAATCGTTCGTGGTTAGGTTCCATGTTCTATCCACTGCCTGTAGTGGCGCCTAAAATTATCTTTTTTCATTTTAATAACGAAAAAGTGTTAATGGCAAGAGAAATAAAGAATACGACCACTTTTTGCCAAATGTGGAACAACCGAAACCATATAACATCGTCATGTCCATCTGTACGTCCGTGTATTCGTCCGAATGTCACAGACGTTTTTCTCGTTGATTTTTTTTATTTTAGGATGTTTTTTCCTCCTCTCATCCTCCTCTCCGATTTCCATTCAGCCACAATTTAGCAATGGCAATTAATGTTTTAAAACTTATAGTAAGCTTATTTAATTCAATAATCTACGTATACATTTTGCTGATAAAATGTGTACTTTGTTAACGCATAAGGCCAGGGGCTAAAACTCGTAACAATATAGAGTATAAAATAATTTAAATTAAAAAAAACACTGAGCTTCGATAATCTGTATATGGTCCGCGTCAAGATCACATGCTACTATAGGCATTAAATTTCAGTGGTTTTCTCGCAAAATAAAACACAACGCTCTTTAGAAATTACAACACTCTTATCCTATTCCAATAAGGTTGAGATTCACTTGACTATTATTTTTCAACGGTCGATGTAAAACCATGTTCTGGTGTAAAATTTAAAGTTACGTTCCTGATGTAAATTCGTATTGACAGAGGTAATTTTATATACGACGGTAATCTTTTATGGGAATAATTATTACTTTTTTCCATGTTAATCTTATTTCACCGTTAACGTTCTTAGTATTACGTATATCGATCGGTGTTACGGTAAAATTAACAGTAATTTATAGTTTATATTATTGATTTAAAACGGGCTCATTAGTAACATAATCGATCGATCCTTCGTTTGCCAATACTACACTTTCACTTAACTTACATTTCTCAGCTTGGAATACCTATTTTGTTTCCAACCAACTAAATCAAACACAAGAAAAGGAATTCCATCTCAAAATAATCGCCACAGCCCACTACGTAATAAACTTTTCTTTTTAATGTACCAGACAAAAACATTGTCAATTCTTACCAATACCACAGCCCACAGAATAATAACTCAAAGATGAATCGGCTTCACAACAGTACGACGAACGCGTCATATTTCGCTGTCCACACTGCCTCTCCTCCACATGAATCAACTTTACACAACGTAACATAAAGTTCAAATTGCTTACTAGCATTTATTGGATGTTGAAGCTGTCATAACTCGGCTCTAAGTTCGTCGTAAAGTAGACCGCGCAGGGGGCAAGATAAGAACTATTTGCATACAACATGCGAGTTGACGAATAAAACAGAAGCGTAGAGAGCCGTTTGCCTTTGTATCCATAGTTTATGCGCAAATTAAAGACAACTGGGTTTCAATTGCGTTGGTATATAACACAATTGGTATATATTTCGCATCGATGTTGCGTAACACAAGGGACATTATGGCCACCATAATATTCACAAAACACCGCCGTAAAGTGCTATCTTCAGTGTCGCGATTCGTGCGGTTTGTGAATAGCAGGTGGCCCATTGAGCGGGGCGGGGGGGGGAGAGGTCGACGCATCTGCATAGTAATTATGTGGATGTTCATCGGCGTCGGTAGTCGTAAAATGGCTCCGATTTCTAGTTAACTCCCTATTACTTAAAAAAACATAGTTCAAGCATCGTCATTGCGGTGGGGCTCAGTGGCCTGGAGTGGATCCTGTGAAGCCAATCGAATCGTGGAAGCAGCTTTTTATACCCTTCTTATAAAGTCGCTATAGAGCGCATCCTCCTTCTGCTCTTTAGTCCCTAGTAGGAGGAAGAAGCACTCGTGGTATCCCTCTTATAAGAAGACCTCTCTTTTAAAACTAAGGAGCAGATGGATGAGATGTTTTTACGAATTTGTCATGGGGCGAGGATGGTTACCTCACCTCATTGCACACTTTCATAGTTGGTGGGGTTGTCCTCCGGCGCCGGGAAACCCTACTGTAGAGGAAGCGTCGGTCACTTAGGAGACTGACGAACCGATGACGAGCCCTGATGATTTGTTGTTCCGGGGCACCTCACCAAAGGCGGCACTGATGGAACTCGCGGTGGGTATTCAGCACCAAAATACGCCACAAGCCCCACACACCACCGGACCCAAAAAAAAAAGGAATTTACAGTAGAGCAGTTGAAATGTTTCCTACTGTCTAAAAGAAACTAGTGGTCTGTAAGTTTGTCTACGGATGATATAATTTTACGTGATAACAGTTCTCTAATTGATCTATCTAATGCCCGTATCGCTCGATGGAGTGAAAGAGATGATTTGATACCCTCTCTCGCTCGCGGGCTCCATCCATTTGGAACATTACAATGACTCGGAACATACGACGTCATATTTTATAGTGGATGCAGCTAGCGCTATCTGCTTACAAGACGTTATCACAATTCAACTAATATTTACAGTTTTAATAATAGATACTATCCTATAAAAAAAACACACTATAACCCGGGTGTACTCGTTTGTATTTAACATTCTTTTTCAGCGCTTCAGCTGATACTAAAACTAGTGGTACCCGTTATCACTTAATTGTGATAGTTGTTATACCAGTCCGGTGTTTTCTGGGAGACAGGCATGGATAATTATTGTAGGAGCGTATCCAACCAGACGTAAAATGAGGCCTATATATAATGTACCTAGTATATAATATACCTACGTTCAAAACAGTGAAAAATTACCCATTACGTTGATACTTTAAACACTTCTGCTAGGAACTTCAGCCGACAGAAAATACTTCAAGATTATCCAGCGCCGGCTATTATTCACGCATATGTGGGCAGCGGTAGTGTGCGCATGGTTTTTAATGCTAATCTCATATAACAGACAGGAGCTTTCGTTGCCCCTATATTTTATCAGTACAGATTCTAGGCAGACGCGTATCAAAATTGTTAAATCGTGATACGCACATAAAATTTTATTTTCATGAAATTTTTTGTTTATTAATTATAACAAATTTACGTAGTTTTTTTTATAGTATAGGGGGACAAACGAGCAATCGAAGACTTTCTAAAACTAGCGTCGCCCATAAACATCAGCATAATATGCCGATGCGTTTCCCTTCTTGTTGCCTAAAAATTGGGCAAGTGGCTACACAAAAACCACACGTAGCGCGACACCGTGGATGCCACTTTACGGCGGTATCAAGTGAGTGAGTGGTACCTCCCCAGCCGTGCCGGCCCAATGCTGCTGCAATGCAGGATAGCACTACGTCTTACTAGCATTACAATACTTCTTACTAAATTATGTAGTTTAATTTGTATATATAAAATAAAGAATAAGCAACAGTGTGTGCGACATCAAAAAACTATCAATATAATTCGCGTTTTTATAATATAAACAATATAAGCCGGACGACGTCCATTGTGGGGCATAGGCTTCGCTGATTAGATATTGGGCTAGTTGTTGTTGTATTAGCTGACTACTAGTACTTTATTGAGGCAATAAAAATATGAATGCAGTGAATAAAAAATATTTGTGCAAAGTTTCCTTAAATTCGGTTGAATGGTTTTGGAGATTAGCCGGTACAAACATCGTGACGTGAGATTTTTAGAAGTGAAATAGATTACATATTAATCTATGTTGATTGATCACTTCTTATGTCGAAAGCTTTAAGCGGGTTAATCGAGTTGGACATATTAATGTCATTAACATATGGGCATAAATTATACACACGGTAAATAACTCATATCGAGCTAAATATGGAGATAATGAGCTTGTTGAGACTTCTTATAGCATCGTCTCGCTTCCAGGGAGCGCGAGACCTGGCCAGTATTTATTAGGGGTTGATAAATCTATTACGATGAGTGAGTGACAAAGGCCATTCCCTTACTAGTTTTGGTCTTACCTATATATACTATGTAGCAACGTGTATCTTTTTAGAGTGATAATGTCTTGCAAATGACGCTATAATAACGTTACGCGCTATAGTAGTATTCCGTATGGGTGCAGCCTGCGAGCGAGAGAGCGTAACCGGACGTCTCTCTCACTCTATCTGGTGTTGCGATCTCATATTAATTAGAAAACCGTTATAACGTAAAATTGTATCGCCACTCGTTTTTTTTCACGCATACTTAAAAGGAAAGCGACTAGGACGTACAATGATAGCCTAAATATGTTCGAAGTGAAAAGTAGTATTGTTATTGGTGTGTGTTCATTCTACAATATTCATCATGATCATCATTATCAGCCCTTATCTGTGCACTGCTGGGCATGGCCTTAACACCAGGACGGCCGATTTCCTGCTAATCGCATGCATCTCGGACTGGCTACTGCATGAACTTGCTATGTTGGGTGTTTCGTTGTCCGATAGAATTCGCAACGAAATCATTAGGTGGAGGACTAAGCTTTCCGATGTCAAGAATGAGCTCTCAAAATTGGCAATGGGCAGACACTCAGATATCAGATGGCGGACGGGCCACTAAGGTTCCAGAATGTTACTATGATATAATGTGGTAAAATGTTTAACAAAAAGTAAACGTAGTAGAAAGAAGACCTTGACGGAGTTGCTCTACTGTGCGTAACGTGTTCTCTTAGGGAGGAGTCTGCTTACCGCCAGGTACTACGCACCTTACTAAAGGCGTGGTACTAGATATTCAACGCCCATCGGTGCTACAATTTTCTCACACAGTCAGTCCCACACAAGTTGAAATCTAATGGCGTGAGGACGCATCAATGCGTAACAAAAAGGAGGAAATATAAATGTGCAATTTTTTTTTATTATTTATTTAAAGGTATACATAATTAAGATTAGGTTAGCCATTTTTATATTATAAGAGGACAGCGCAGTTGGAGGCTCCCAACCCGCACGAAACGAGACCGTAAAGCCGTAACGTTATGGTTTCATCATGTGAGGGAGAGGTGTCTCGGTCGTACCAGCCAAATTAGGTTGCAATGCGTGCATCGACTACTTACTTACTAAATGTTAATGCTATACTGAACTAGGATATGAAAAACACGGAATGAAATAATGAAAGTTCTACCCGTTAATCATCTACCTATCTTCCTGGTTTGGCTAGTCTATTTATATGCCATTGAAAAAAAGCACTGCCTTTAAAAAATCATCCAATTATTAATGAATGTAAAGTGATACTTCACATAAATGCTAATTAATAAAATAATAAGTAAGCAATAAAACTTTTTTTTGATGCCGCCTTTAAATTTACATAATGAGGTAACTTATCAAAATGTCAGAAGACAAAAAACATGCACACAAAGAAACGTTTAAAAAAGGGTTTGCAATATACATAGATTATAAAACTAGTTGAGCTGTTGAGTTGTCGCAGTATTTAACATTAAATATTTAACATAATGGTTCAATTTAGTTATTATGTTCATACAGCATAACAGATAAAGCGAGAATAAAAAAGGAATCTTAATAATTGGTCTATGCCTGCTGTCCGGACGTGGGGCATAAGCGTGAGCATATAATTATATAGGCACTAGCTATGCCTCTTAGTTTCACCCACGTTTAGGGTTTTAATTTTTTCGTAGTGAAAGAAAAGCGTTATTCTGGGTTGTAATTTATATCTGTGTTAAATTTCGTCAATATAATAGTTATTGATGAAATAATAAAAACAAAGATTTGTATATAATACATAAACAGAGACAAAAGAGACTATTAGCTATGGCAATCGGACAGTACAATATAATTTTTTCCCCAAAGCCCTACAAAGACAGCTACAAAGCCGTCTTTGTAAAGAAGTGGAGATGAAACGAATTAAGCTAAAATTACTGGTTGCCTTTCCTGTTTAACTCCGCAGAGTTGTGTCATTGCAATCGAGGTAGCGTGACCGATCAACTACAATGTATTTGAAATAAAAACTTCAATATTTGTTTTGTGTAGTTTGGGGATTTTATATAACTAAATAGAAACCATACCACCAAACCGAAATAAACCAAAAATATCAAAAAAGTATTTATCTTTTTATCATATAGCTCCATCCTTTCGATGACTATTGGCGGCCATAAGGGCGAATGTATGGACATCCGCATGATTTTTGTCCTACATTTTTATTTTTTCCTACCCGACCTGTATTATAAAAGAGACTTTTATATAGTATAGGGAGGCAAATGAGGAATAAGAGCTTTTTCACAACTGGCCGCACATGAGCACCCACCTGATTACTATACGTTGCCTTCCTCTCCTCCCCCCTCCAGTGGGCCACTTGCTACTCACAAACTGAACGAAATGCAACACTGAAGATATCACTTTACTTCACTATAATATGAGGTAGCCCCCCCCCCCCC
>JAFELO010001095.1:164053-203109 GCA_017140195.1 Eumaeus atala | reverse complement strand
ATATATATGAGCCACCGGCTACTCACTGACCGCACGAAACGCGACAATGAAGTTGTCACTTTACGGCGGTATTGTTAAGCGAGAGGTACTTCTCCGGTCGTGCCGGCCCAATTCCGCTGCACAGGAGGATGTAGTATCATTCACCATGCATGGCATTACCTTTTTTTTTTTGGTGACGAAGGGGAATGCATTTATGCATGATACCCGGGTAGGCCCCCAGACCTATATTGGACTCGGCAATTGGGTAGCAATACCAACTAAACCACTACGGGAGCCATTAGCCGCTATCGACAGAGGGTCCCGGATCTGAAGACAACATGATCCCTCCAGCGACAAAAGCGGCCTTGGCTAAAAGCGGCCTTGGCTAAAAGGCCAGACTTTACCTCCACGGGGACCTACCTTCTCCTATGCAGTATGGCCCTACTTCTTACTTTTTTAAAGTAATATGTCCTAACTGATTAACTGTTCCTTCTAGACACAACCGAAGAGACTAGATCGATCAAGATGAAGTTTAACATACAGCTTTTATGACCTAGGGATACCTAGGCTAAGAATTAATTTAAAAAAAACACAAGGGATGAGACAAGGGTTAAAGTTGTATAGATAAAAGCCCAGGACACAATTACCAAATGAAAGAAATGCTTTTTCTATTAGTTTTCAGCTTTCAGATGTTATTGATTGTTGTACCAACGGGTACTTTAAGTTTACCTACCCAGTATTTAGTTACCTTATAAGCCTTTTTTCAGAATCCATTCGTTAGTTCAAAAAATATCCAAACTTACCTTACGAAGTTCTTTTTGATACATACATTTTATTTGTATAACTAACAATGTACAAAATATAAAATATTGCATTTAAACGACCATAGGTTGTGACCATATACACTGAAATTGATACTAAAATATACCTCCAATTCAAGTTTGTGTCGGGTCATTACACACAAGTATAGGCCAAGACGGACGCTTACGCGGTGCGTTAGCCAGTGTCGGGAGCGAGTAACGTTAGCGAAAAGGCATCCCACGTTTCCCAGGATAACGAATTCAACTAGCCAAAATATTGTTGGAAGATTTAAAAAAAAATAGCGCCAAGTTTTTAGTAGCTTCGTGTATGTTGGTACGTTGTAAGGACTTCCCTTGGCAATATACAATACTAGCAGTCCGCCCCACTGTCGCACGGATATGCCACCAAATATCGCAAAAATTGATTGATTTAAAAAATATAAATCTTTAAATTTTAATTTCAGCATTTTTACACGTTACAATAACAACAAACAAAATTTATGACAGGACAATGTCTCTCGGGACAGATAGTGGCCAATAATTTCTGTATTTATATAAGGGTGAATTTAGTCTCACGCCGTTATCAGCGCGCACGCGCGATAGCTACGCGTCACCAAAAAACGCTTCCTAAAAGTTCATATATCTCGGTCATCAGCGCTGACGGTGCGCGTGCCGTCGGCGTGAGACTAAATTCAGCCTAAAGATTTTTTGATATTATTTCACAAACAAGTTACATTATTGAGGTATTCATAATGATTAATACGTTTTGAAAGTGTTATATGGCCTATTTTCATCGCTGTAGGATGGTAAAATAATTTTTCAAGCCGATCCAGTATTGTCGGAACCTATTAAATGCAATTAAACGTTTCCGCTATATAATATAATTATAATATACAATACACATAGGTACTTAAAAACGAATTTTATGTTGAATATTAAAAAGCGTATTTATTTTTCTGTTAAATGACCGTGTTGACTCTATATTACTACACAAAATAATAATAATTACTAGTGATCGCCTAGCGATAGAAATTCAATCTTAATCGTAAGGAAAATTATTTCACTACAAATCCTGTTCAATTGTGTATTGTGAAATAAGTTAGACGTAGAACTATAAAGTCAAATGCGCAATAATTTAATTCATAATAAAAAGGTTATACTGAAACATAACAAATTACATTCTTAAAATTTCTAGTCAACAGTAAAACAAAAGACAGTTGCAATGGAGATTAGTCGAAAGTATTTAAAACATGTAACATACTACCAGTTAGCCTAAGACACAAGTACCTTGTAGCAATAAATAATCATGGGAATCGGGAGCGTAATCCAGTGCCGATAGAGCACAAACATGAGGTACCCCCGTTAATAATTGAAACCGCACCTTAGCTAAAAGACTTCCATACACCCTAAATACTTTTTTTATAGAATAGAATTTTACGACTACCGACGCCCATGTACATCCACATAATTACTATGCCGATGCGTTGCCCTCCTTTCACCCCTCCTAATTGGCCACCGGCTACACACAAACAACACGAAACGCGACACTGGAGGTGTCACTTTACGACTGCATTATGTGAGCGAGAGGAATATACACGTAATATGCATGACACTACCTTTAAACGCAGATGACCCAATAATTTTATCTGGGGACCTCAACGCCCACCACGTGACCTAGAGCAATAGATATAACAACAGACGCGGGACTGTCCTTAGAAAATATGTCGATGATCGTAACATCATCATCAAGGCTCCGTATATCCCAACCCATTATTCTCCGAACAATAATGGGTATATAAGTTCACCGTGTACATTCGAAATAGCATTGGTTTTCACATTTCACTCGTCATCAAGACTGCTGAAAAGTTTCACCAGCTTAATTCGGATCGTAGAGCCGTTTTAATAGAAATAGGAGATAATAGATTTAGTAGAAATATTAAAATAAAGAAAAAGATCATCGACTAGAAATTACTAAAAGATAATTTCGCAAACGTCAAATCGATAGTATCCCAGACAGTATAGACTCTCCTCAAGCTGCTATCGCGGCCTCATCCATAGTCACCGCCCTACTGGTTAGCAAAATAGGAGAATCGTCAAGAGAGATCTCCACCGTCCCAGAGGACCGCTTACCTCTCTCTGACGACGTTAGGGACCTAATCCGTCGAAAAAATGCGGCGAAACGTCTGTACGATCGCAACGGTGGCGAAGTGTGCAGGCTAGTCATCCGACAACTCGAAAGAGAAGTCAAAAAGGCTATACCCAAGTTCATAAACGGGAGATGGGCTCACTTCGTCAGCGAACAATCTCCGTCTCACACGGCCTACTGGCCGTTAGCGTGGGCTATGAAATCCGAACCAGTGGCTCAAATGCCACCACTAAATCGCGAAAATCGATTACCTGCACTAGAGGATGATGAAAAAGCGGAGTGTCTAGCCGACACACTAGAGTCAATGCACTCCTAGCTCCCTCCCCACAGACACCTCACACATAAAAGAGGTAGAAAGTATAGTAACGGCCTGCCTGGCTGTGCCACCGGATGATGATGATGAGATCATACGTCTGACGGACACAAGAAGTAAAGGATCTAATAAAGAACCTTAATTCAAAGAGGGCCCCCGGGCCCGATGGAATAACCAATATGGCGCTGAAACAGCTGCCTCTCGTTATTATACACCTCCTAGCGTGCATTTTTAACGCCCTTCTGGCGCAATGTACTTTCCCAGTCATATGGAAGGAAGCCATAGTGATCGGCATACACAAACCGGGGAAACCCCGGGTGGAGCCCTCTACCTACCGACCCATACGTCTCATAAGCACGTTAGGTAAAATCTATGAAAGGATAATTTTCACACTCCTAAAAACCGTGATACGAGAGAAAAACCTATTCATACACGAGCAGTTCGCATTTCGCGACAGGCATAGCTGCCCACAACAGGTGTACCGCCTCACGGAGTACGTACTATTGGGACTCAAAAGATAGAGCCGGCCACGCGGAACGGGCGCTGTCTCCTTTTGATGTAGCAAAGGCGTTGGACAAGATTTTGCATCAAGGCCTCATCTTGAAACTATACCAGTTAGGACTACCTGACAGGCTAGTACTGATCGTAAACAGCTACCTAGCAAACAGGTAGTTCCTATACAGTGTGGAGGGCATCCTTTCCTCCCCTTGTCCCCTCAGAGCCGGTTGTCCGCAAGGCTCGGTTCTCTCTCCCAGCCTCTTCAATCTGTATACTAGCGACATACCGCGACACCCCAGCGTCCAGCTGGCGATGTTCGCGGATGACACCGCACTGTACATTAGATATCTCCCCAACTACGGAGCCAAACTACTCCAAAAGGTCGTCACCGAACTCGGTGAATGGTTCTTAAAGTGGAGAATAGAGGTTAATGCGGAAAAGAGTAAGTCCATACTTTTCTCACTAAACTCGCATAGACGAGGTAACACGCCTCCCATCCTGCTCTACGGTAACGAGATACCTAGAGCAGAGACGGTGAAATACTTAGGAGTCACACTGGATAGGTCGATGAACTTCAAGAATCTCATAGATAACGTTCTGAAAAAGGAACGATATTTCCTTTTTAAGCTCTCTGATTTTCTGAAAAAGGAATAACATGTCCTTTTTATCCTCTTATGAACAAAAAAAGCAAAATGGCGTATAGACATAAGCTCACTTGGTACATTACATGCATTCGACCGATCATGCCGTATTGCAGTGCAGCATTCGCGCACATATCTCCTACCCAAATAGAACGTTTATAATACTACGACTATAGATGTTTTGCAGAGTTCCGGCCGGAAAATTTCTTACTAATTTAGAGGAGGTTTTTAAGTGAAGTGCGAATATGACAGGTTCGTTGTGGCTGATAAACTGCCTCGAGAAAAAGGAGCCTCCTCTTAATGAAATCTCATTTTAAGAAGAAGCTCCATGGGAAGTGGACATGACAGACCGCCGGTACTGTGACATGGAACGAAATTGACTTAATTGTGACGGACCGAAATGTGTGTGCATATATTTAGGGATGTCTCCGTAATCAACAGGTTTAAAATCGGAAGCGATCAACGATAGGTTAGAGGCTTTCCGAATAAATAGAGATATATCGATTGATGGAAATTTTACATGCATGCAAATTACATGTGTAAATCGTTTGCAATGCAAAATTATTATGACATCTAGCTGATAATGGAACTCCGGTGTCATAGGGTGTGTAGTTGGTTGAACGATTCAACACCATCGAGTTTGGGCTCGTTTGACTTGTCTTGTCGATAACTTTAGGTCTTGATGCTTTTAAACAATAATCTTGCATTTAAAAGTATACATTTTTAATATTCACTTATTTTATTTCATTTATACACTACTAATGTAAGTAAGTTTGCTAAATGTTTTTTTTTAATTATAATCTGTTTTATGTTGTTGTGCCGTATGATCTCATGTTATTGGTGCACGAAAACCAAATATTGTACAAGTATACCCGCAAGAGTTAGACACGCAAAATAGAGTATTCACTGGAGATCGACGTCCATAGAGGCGCAAATTAGATTCGTGAGGGGCAATTCGCTTCCGACAACTATATTACATTTTAAATTGTCCGTGAAAAAGAATTTTTATTGCCAGTATATTGAAAATTTTAGATAATTCGGTGATTTCACCAGATTTTTTTGTACTTAAATAAAAATTTAAAATAGAATCCATAGCACATCGTATGCAGAACACTGAGTTTCACAGTAGTGCAAAGTTCACCAACATTTAATGAATCGTAGAACAGCGCAAGTGGTAATGACAACTTTCCTAAGAAAAGTATTAATCTTCAATACGCACGCCTCTGGCATACGCTTCATCCCTCACGAATCCCGAGTGCCATGGCTCACTAGATACTTTAATTTAATAAAAATATTTTAATAAAGTCTTCGGTTATTTGTCATCTTTTATTATAGTTTGCCCTCCCTTTCGAAGACTATAGATGCCCATAGAGATCGGCTTTATTGTCATGTAAAAACATTTGCCCTATTCCTCGCTCCCTCCAATAGGCCATCCGCTACCCACAAACCCCACGAAACGCAAAAGCATAACCGATCCGGTATCATGTGAGCGAGAGTACCTTCCCGGCCGAATTTGGTCGCGGCATAGCACTACCTTCTGCTAAATTATTGTTTCATCTCCCTGTGGTTATTAATTATTACAAAAAATCCAATGTATCACAAGTAGCAGGAGATCGGTCGTCTTGGCGTTCATTGTAACAGGTCCAGCAGTGGACCGATGAGGGCTGATAATGATGATGATGACCACAATTACGATGATTGGACAAATAATGACTTCTTTAATCGGCTCTAACAGACGCAATAAAATATAATTAAATTAGTACCGATATTTACAGCCCACTATCGTGTTATGTAGTTGTACCTCTATAAATTAATGATACTATGTTGTCTTGTTTATGAATATTTATATTTTATATTATTACTAAAAATAACCTTGGATATACTCAATTGGAAAAGGTGAATAGCATTTCCTCACCACGATTGAAGCTTTGTTGTGGCGGTGGGGCTCATTAGCCTGGGATGAGCCCAGGCGGAGCCGATTGAACAGAGGGGGATTCTCTCTGCACCGTTCCTGTAAGAAGAGGGGGCTAAAGAGCGGGTGGAGGGTCGCTCTTTGTAACCCTCTTACAAGAAGAGGGGCAAAATCGGGATCTAATGATCGTACTGAAAGGATAAGAGGACCTAGGTGAAAATCAGCATCTGATGAACCCTAAAAAACTATGTATGTTTATGTTACTTCGGAATAATTTCAAGCAAATCTGTTCAATAGCATTTTTTCTATAGTAATTACGTGAAATAATGACGAGCATACATACAAAATTTGTACGCATTATGGATATACAACACGTGCCAAAATGTATAAAATAATCTACACTACATGTTTACAAAAAAGTCTAAATTTATTAGAAATTCCTAAATATTTATGTGATATTTTTGAATATACTGTTGCGGCCAACCCTCTTATAGATTAGCTATCCGAAGTTGAGGGGTCATGCGAATCACCTTCTATTCATTCGTGTGAATGAGAACACGAATCATAAACATTTCACTACGCAGTAATGTAGACCAGGAAAGGCCTGCTCTATGCTACTGCGTAATTAATATTTTATTAGATTTTACTACTTTTCAGTAGTAAAAACTCCAATAAATTAATGACTTAAATCATTTTTAAATGATGTAAGACTTTTGGGGATTCAAAAATATTTGAAGCATGAAAAATATATTGTCTACAATCGTGTGAGCAGTGATCGGTCAAGCGTTACGCTTTACCGCTTATGTCTGTAGCACACCATCATCTCATGGCGGAAGAGACGGTTTTTTTTATAGGAAACAATGCAGCTGGAAACATTCTGTGTCTATCGACGCTTCTTTTACTATCTTTGTGCAGACTTGTTGCCCTCCATCATCCCGTCCCCCAACCCACTACACTTTCATAAACTGAAAAGGACTGACGAGCATAGACACAACTTTAAGCCGGTAGCGAGCGAGACTCCGAGTCGGCCGGAGTCGCCTGCAATCCAATGGTATTTACTCCCTCTAATATTTGCTAAATATTCTAAAATTTATAAAATATCATGCGATATGAATTTAAATAAGTAATAAAGCGATAAAAAACAATTTAAAGATACATAATTCTATGTTCGGGAAATAAATTTCTTGTGAAAGGAGCTGCAGGGTTTAACACGCGACTCATCCTAAAAAAAAACAAGAAAAGACTGAAGACGTGTGTAGGTTCTAAGTTTGTTGGGAAATGCATTTGCACGCCTTCAGCGGCCCTGGGTGAGGTCCAGTGGTGTGTGGGGCTTGCGGTATAGTCAGTCCTCTAAAAGACCGACCGACCGTTGTCCCACACCACATGGCAATCCCACCAACTTTGGGACAATGCAATGCGGTGAGGTTGCCAACCTTGTTCCTCAATTCTTTTGTCCTCACTTTTCATAAGAGGTTCAATTGGCATCGTCCAAGGTGTCTCGATTCACCCCAGGCTACTGAGTCCCACCGCCACGACAAGGCTTGTACCATGGTGGGGTGTGCGTATTTACCTAACCTAACCTACTAGCTTATAAATTCTACTAATGAATGACATTTTCTAAAGCGTTATAGATTGATATAAAAACTTTGATAAAGTAACCAAAGGTATGAAATAAATCCTTATATCGCGGCTTCAGAAATTATTGACAACTAGCTGTCCCGGTAGACTTTGTTCTGTCATAAATTGAATTTGTTGTCATGGTAACGTGTTAAGTCTACTTAGCAGAAATTAAAATATATTATTTGTATTCTTGTAAACCAATTAATATTTGCTATGTCTTGTGAAATATTCGTGCGAAACCGTGACGGACTGCTAGTTTGTTATGTAGGTACTGTGGTACAAATGTTATGTAGGTACTGTGGTACAAATGTTATGTAGGTACTGTGGTACAAATGTTATGTAGGTACTGTGGGACAAATGTTATGTAGGTACTGTGGTACAAATGTTATGTAGGTACTGTGGTACAAATGTTATGTAGGTACTGTGGTACAAATGTTATGTAGGTACTGTGGTACAAATGGAGCATTCGGATCGTCCTCGTCACAGAGAAACAGTTCATTGGAGCGAGATACATTCACATAATAAAGAAGACAACGTACAGGAAACGCCAGTTGGTATAAGCTAGCTAGCAACTACCTAGCTTGTAAAATGTTTAATAATAATCAATACCCTCTATGAGTATGCTACCGGATGAAGAAACATCCAACATAACACGTTCAATAGCCCGTTGAGCTACCGTAAACTTGTGGACCAGTCCTAAATTAAGAGGCCATGTTTCGACCCCGTAGGTCATCACGGGGAGAAGGCATTGGTTGAACACTTTTGTCTTCAAGCTCTGTAGAATAGGCAACGTGAGAATGTGATGAAGTTTCCGGAATGCTGCCCAAGCCAATTGAATCCTTCTATCGGCTACCTTCTCGAAGTTATGTCTACTTAATTGTAATAGTTGCCCGAAGTAGTCGTATTCGTCTACGACCGGCCTAGGGAGAACGTGTTGGTTGAATATGACCTTGTTTCTTTGTCCGGTAGGATTCGTAACGAAGTCATAAGGCAGAGAACTAAAGTTTCCGATATCACACGAAGAATAAGCACGCTGCAGTGGCAATGGGCTGGTCACACACTCAGAAGATCAGATGGTAGATAGCCAGTAAGGTTCTAGAGTGGGACCGCGTTTATGAAAACGAAGTGTTGGTCGACCTTTCACCAGGTGGAAAGACGATCTCCGTGCAGTAGCCGGTCCGGGATGGATGCGAGTAGCAGGAGATCGGTCGTCTTGGCGTTCATTGAAAGAGACATATGTCCAGCAGTGGACCGATAAGGGCTGATAATGATGATGATGATGAGTATGAACTATGTGGCTCAATGTCATTGGGGTTGCGAATGATTAAACATCTAAGTAAGGTACAGAGTTATTTGTCTCAAACTCCATCTTCAGTCCACCCGTAGCTGTAGTAGTTGTATAGCTTCTGAAACGTCGGGATCGTAAAATACTTAATAAACCGCGATAAAATCCGTTAGTATACTTTTGTTATAATGTTTAATAAGCGATCAAATTATAAGTGGTTTATGTACAAATACATTTTTATAGCATATTAAGAGTTTATTTTTCTTTTTGACTAATTGGTGACAGTCAACGCCAGATACATATCTGTTGCACCGTCCACCTACGGGAAGGCACTCCTTCACCCCATCTTAATGAGCCACCGGTCACTCACAAACCGCACAAATCGCGCCGTTTCAGCCATCACTCTTAAGGCAGTATTATGTGGACGAGAGGTATCTCCACGTTCGTGCCGGCCCTGTTAGATTGGAATGTATTATGGCACTACTTCTTGACAATCCATTTACATACCTTGTCTTGTCATAAATGTTGTACCAAAATGATATTGCAAATAACATTTATTACTTTTACAATGTGTTAGTTTAATACACAAATAGAAAACAATGAAAAATATAAAAAGCTCATTCGACGTGGTCTCTACTGGCTGCAGTACAGTGCTTTAAACGTGGAGGCCAGTCGTCTATAGGAGCACGCACTCTTTCCATGGTTAAATACTTCACTGCCAATCGTATGGACTATCCTGGCGTTTAGAGCAAGCTGTGCTCTCTAAAACTGGCCCTAAATCATAATCCAGCGGATTAAGGTCAAGACTAGATGAAGGGTAGTCGTGAGCTCTGATCAAATCCTGAAGGTTCTTTTTAACCAAGATTGGGTGGAACTTCCTGAGTCCTGCTGCTGGAAGCGTGGTCTCATTCTTGTTTATTGGACGTGGTATTGTTAAGGGGCTTCACTACCTTCTCAAGAATGGTATCTTGATGTACAGATGTTTTGATACATTTATAAAAAATATGGCTCCATCACGCCTTCATAGCTAACACCCGACCAAACCATCACATAAATCGAATAAAGCCCACGTTGCACTCTGTCGGCTAATTGGGAAGCTTCAATAGAGCTTTGAGCATAAATCTATATTTATAAATCCATATATATAAAATGACCATTCATTTTGTTCGTAAAAATGTTGCTCAATAGTAAAAAAATTCGAAGTATTAGCGCCAAAATGAGAAAACAATGATATACGCATATAAAAATGACAGATTCCAAATTCAAATGTAATACTTTTTTATTTTTAATTGTAACAATATTTATGGTCAGACTAACACTAGCTACCTGCATTCATACTAATCCTCACGCTTGATCCTTACATAGGTACCAATTTATGTTATTTAAGAATTGAAAAGAAAATACTGGTTACGTGATCTAATCGATCGAATCGCCCGATGAAGCGAAAGAGTCGACTTACTTGTAAGCTCCACCTGTTCGGAACATCGTTATGACTTGGAATATTACTGTCACGTCATACTTTCTTCTGTACGCGCCTTATCGATTTACAAGATCACGTTATCACGTTAAAAATATGAGAAACTTCACAGGAAAAGACAAGTTAATTCATTTCAGTAGTCATTTATAGTTGCACCTGCAACATATATCAAATTTCGTTCAGAATTGGCCATAGAAAATTCCTAGTCGTTTTTGGTAACTGAATATCCATGTTGAAGTTTGGCGCCTGTATGAGCCCGCACCGATATTGCGACATTTCTCATCAACATCGAATTTCCCGCTTCCCGGAATACATAGCAGAATACTCGCTGTATTAAATTTTCGGTTAATTAATAAATACTTGACCGTTGGTGTGTGTAATCGAATGTTCATGCACGGCTCGTTGAGACTAGGAATATAGTCTTAATCGCGTAGTGATAAAGCTGAAATTAAATGAACACAACCGTTATCATCTCCAGTTATGGAGATATTCATGTACTCTTACGTAATAAGTTAAATTGACGAGGTATCCCTTTTGACATCTCGTACTCAAATAAGTTTTTGAAACCTTTATTTCCATACCATTGTGTACTGCGGTGAAAAATACGATAGAGTTGAAAAAAAAGCTTCTCCGTATAGTACCTATGGTAACAATATTTGAAGTAAGATTTATTTACACATAGTTGAATTGGAGAGTACGCTGGCGAATGCGTGACGAGAACGTTACGGAAACGAGTCCAATTTGAGAGGGAGATATAAGTTAGTGAAGAGAGAAAGTGAGAGTGTAACGTTTCGTATATTATTACTTTAGGGTCAAGATATCTCACGTGCTAGCTCAGATCTCCTTTATCTAATAAACCGTTAGGTTACATATATCTAAGGAAGTTTTACTTTTGTCATGAGGTTAAAGCACAATATAACGATTAATTAGGGTCAAGGGAGGTCACGGGAGGACCCGTGGCACACATCTTCTTTCTCTCATAGCCAGTTAAATTTCATATAAATAAAGAACATTTACTGCTGCCGTGTGGTCTAAAACACATACACTTTTTTCTTAAAGCTTACTTTCGATACAACTATGTAAAAATATTTGGGAATAGATAATATAATATCTGTGTACTGATTGGATGGATGATTCATATACGAGTAGATAGGTAATTTATGAACCGTACCAAATGACTGCCAATCCCAACTTATCCCTCAACACCCTATACTAAACTACTACCTACTAAACCTCTATGCTGATAGAATATTATTTTATTCGTCATTGCAGGATATGTGGGAACAATCCCGAGCAAAAACATCCTGTAAAAAATGGGGCAATGCTGCTCTCTATGATAATCTTGCTCACAACGATGTCTGTGGACTTTTGCAATATCAGGGGAGTACAATCAAATTTTGACGCCATTCACCACCACTTAGAAAGGGCAAAGCCGGCTACGGAGTCGGAAGAAAGAACAGCCTTATTAACCGAAACGCAGATTTCTTCTCCGATTAATGCTACCTAATTAGCCTACCCGGAGTATAAACTGGAACACAGCTTTACACCGCTGACTGGAGTGTGCGCCTGTGTTGGGGAGAATATCCACTTTGCGGCAACTACTCAGGATAGAAATACCAGCTCATAAAGAGTTATCGCCAAAGCAAAGTCGGCGCAAATAGGCAAAATTGGCGAACAACTTATCCGCCTTCCTTCGGGAATTATGAGACCAAAATGAACAAGTATTCTAGTCTCTCGGTAATGCTGTCCTTTTCCAAGAAGACTTTGATCGGCCATCCTTACCATCTCTGCGAAGGTGTGACGATTAGTTGGCTCTTGATGCAAAAGAGAAGGCAGATCTTCTGGGCTATCTATTTTTATCCAACTCGACTCTGAATGACCAAGGTACTCCACCGCCAACAATCTTGCGTTGTGATTTTCCTATGCCGGACATGAAGATCCTACAGGGGAGTGTTCCGACGAATTGTTCGGATTAATTGCAGCTGAATTTCATTACAGGACTTCGGGTCAAAATTCAAGATTTCACCGGCACAATCTCGATGTTTCGCAGTCCTCCACTTCTTTATGGAATCAGCTATCCCTTTCGGTATTCCCGGAACTATATCGGTCCCAATAATAATCACCATAGGGTAACGCCCACGATAAAATTCCGGTTTGTCTCTTCCCATCTGCGGGAAAAGAGGGGGGGTTTGTCTCCCTATCGTCTCCCTAAACCTGAAGATACAAAAGTCTTTCGTAGTCATTCGAACTGTTAATGGTAGACAAGCGCCGCCAATCAGTAGTAGGTCCCTCCGAAAAAGAAAAGAAAAAAAACTCGATCACAATGGCCATGATTAATAATAGTTAAATAAGCTATTACAAACAATCTCATACCTGGATGCATCTTTTGACACCTATAGCAACTATAAAGCTGTGTTGGGCTTCTGTTAGCTTCTATAGCATAAGTTCAAGACCGAAGAAATAAGGCAGAAAGGACTTCATACATTTTATAATTCAGCATTCAGAAACAATATTATACTATACATAAAGGGGGGCGGAGGCAAATGATCATGCACATGTGTTACCCGTCTTTCCTCCTTCCCTCCAATTGGCCAGATTATAATTAGTACACGCAGCTACAGGCTAGGATTATGTACATACCAAAATGTAGAAGAAAGTATCATGTAGTATGGCAGCCGAACAGTGCCGGCACCACCGGGGAAGTCCGTCTCGCTCAAGAGTTTCGGGTGGCCCACTGGAGGAAGGCTACACATATCCATAACAATTTTGTCTGTCTGTGGGCGTCCACAGGCATGAAAATTCTACTGCCCATTCGCCCTCAACAACAATAAAAAACACATTTTAAATATTGAATGTTATTTATTTTAAAGAGCGACCATTAAAACGATGACAGCGATGCGTGAGGTGAAACTTGTGGACACCGCACCGCCTCGGTTTCCTTTGTCCCCGCACACGCTGACCGCGCGCGTCTCACGGACCCGGGGAGAGCTTGATCAAACAAACCACCTTCACAGCTCTCAGTGTTCACGCCACCGGAAACAGACTACGTTTGAAGTTTTGAGACGCGGAAGTGGCAATAGTGTTGAATAGAAGCGTCAACTTTATATTGTGTAACCATCATCATCATTATCAGCCCCTATCGGTCCACTGTTGGACATAGGCCTTCTTCAATGAACGCCAAGACGACCTGCTAATCGCGTCTATCCCGGACCGGCTACTGCACGGAGATCGCCTTCCCACCTGTTGAAGGGTCGAACTACATTTCGTGCTCCTAAACGTGGCCTCCACTCATAAGGCAGAGAAGAACGCGAAGAATAAGCTCGCTGAAATAGCAAAGGGCTGGTCACACACTCAGAAGATCAATTAGCAGATATGCTAGTAAGGTGTATCTATTGATTTACAAAAATACCAAGTCAGTGTCTGCGTTTGAAAACTGTCCGTATAAAAGATGGGCACATGCCAAATTATCCGCTCTGTAAAAACAACTTAAAACCATGTCCATAGGGTTGACTCTGCAAAAAATATGTTTATCTACAATCAGTGACATTTTACAATGGCAGTTTAGTATGTGATGTATATTGAATCAATGTCGCGACCGTGAGCTACGGCGCTCTATGGGGGAGGTCTATGTCCAGTAGTGGACGTCGTCCGGCTGATGATAATGATGACTAATGTGTGTGAACTTTATGTCGCGGAAACAGCGTCAATGGTGCACCTTTGTGTAGGAGGAGTGGCGTTATGGTAGAGTATGGGATCAGACCGTGCATGTCACGAAGAAGTCGCGGGTTTAAATCCTAAAGTCATCTATGTAATATATAAAATTAATTCAATGTATAAAAATATAATATAAAAATGATGATATCTGTGGACTTATCACACTTATGTTAATATAGCCCTTTTTTTGTTGACGCGGGGAAACGCATTTACGCGCCTTCACTGGCCCTGGTTGGGGTCCAGTGGTGCGTGATGGTGCCCAATACCCTCAAAAACCAGCGCGAGTGCCATGAGTACCACCCTTGGTGAGGGGCCTCGGAACAAAAAAAAACTACAATCAGGGCACCTCGACGGCTAGTCCCGCACTACAGGACAACCCCACTAACTTTGGGACAGTGCAATGGGTTCCCATTCTCGCCCCTTGTCCCGTGCACAAAAGCGCCTCTTCATGTTGCTCCTTGGTTCTTCTTATAAGAGGGGTACATAAGCGTTTTCTCTGCCTGATCATTAGCCCCCTCTTCTTATAAGAGCGGTGCAAAGATCCGCCCTCGGATCAATTGGCTTCGCTTGAGTTTACCACAGGCTACTGAACCTAATCGCCACGACAAGGCTTTGAACCATGGTGGGGATGTTAACATAGCCCTGTGCTAAACACCGTAAGGGTTTGTGTTCCCGGTACTAGACAATGGAAATATATTAAATTTTTTTACATACATAAGAATTCTTAAACATTTAATTTTTTTATTATATAAATAATTATAATACACAAATTAACATCCATGACCAAGGCGGGATTCGAATCCGCGACAGTAATCAAAAACAGGAAGTGTACTTCCATTATCTAGAATCTTTAGAACCAGTCTTTATGGAGCATACCTCTGGGCTAGGCTAACGAAGTATGATAAGGGTTTTCTGGATTAGCGTACACTAACACGCAAGACAGGTACAAGTTTGACGATCGATTGGCCTGGTGGTATCATTACCATCATTCGCGTGAGAGGAAAAAATCGACGCGTTAAAAAACTATGGGTGTTTCAACATTACATCGTGGGCCAACCATCTGTTACACCACATGACATGTGTGGACATGCATATGTTCCATTTCAACGATTTATTAACGCGCGATAAAAAATCTCTCATGCGAACGGGGCCTTAACGGCATGTATGCCGTGAACGTTACGCCTGAATTTTATTGATCCGACCACAACAGTACCTTTTTTTTTTTTGGTGACGAATGGTAATGCATTTACGCATGATACCTGGGTGCCCGGGTAGACCCCCAGACCCATGTTGGACTCGGCCAATGGGTAGCAATATCAACTAAACCCCTACGGGAGCCATCAGCCGCTATAAGTGGTGGGTCCCGGATCTGCAGGCAACAGGACCCCTCCAGCAACAGGCTGGCCACGGCTAAAAGGCCAGATTTCACCATCTCGGAGACTGTCCGGCTACTCTATGACAGTTCCCACGACGCCGTGTCTTTGGAAGTCGACCGGGTTCCCATCCCGGCCCGACACGGAACACAGGAGCACAACTGAAGGCGCTGCAGATAGCGCCTCTTTCGTACCCCCATTCGTCGTCGGCGGGGGGAGGCCGCGTCGGCAGCCTCCGCTCTCACACGCTCGCCGGCTTCCTTTTGGGACATGACGGTCTCGCAGAAGGAAGCCATCGTCTGGTAGGACTTGTTGCCGCCGAGCATCGCGACGATGATGCTCGACTTTGACAAGTCCCCTCTGACAACTGATGTCAGATCGTGACGCAGCGCCGCCCATCTCGGGTACACCTCAAGGGTGTGCTGGGCCGAGTCGTGAGAGCCCAACGCGGAAACCGGTTCTTCCCCCTAGACGACGACGACGTTGACGTCGGACGCACGGAAGCTGGAGACACCTCGAACCGTTTGTAGCGATGGTCCGAGAGTGTCTCCACCTCCGTCTCCACCCTCCACCCCTCCACTCTGCGTGCGATGTCCGGCGTGTTGAAAGTGACGTCCACAACGGAACCTCCCGACCATCGTACGCACGTCTGGACTGTCCCTATATTGAGGAGGGACAGTCCGGCAGCTGCCGCCCACTTCTCCACCTCCCTGCCTTTCGGGTTCCGGACCGGGTTACCCCATGCCGTGGAATTGGCATTGAGGTCCCCGGCCACGGACACCAGGAGGGGAGCTAGCTGCCCTACCAGCGGCCCCAGAACTTCGAGAAACCGTTCCAGGGCCGCCAGATTGCGGTTAGGTAGAGAAGTATACCCCCACGAACGCTCACTTCTTCCCGAACCGCCTCCACGTACCCGCGGCCCCTCGCTTTGACTAAAAGGGGGGCGGGGGCGGCTCCAGGCCGCACCACGATCGCCGCCGAGCCGTCGGTGATCCCAGCCAAGCTTGTACTGGAAGGCACGGCGTACGGCTCGGCTACGATCGCGACGTCTATCGCCCACTCCGCCATGGGCTGCAGGAAAAGGTCCTGAGCCCTGGCGGAGTGTTTGACGTTCGCCTGGAGATGGCGAGGCATATTAGACCTTCTCTACGTCCGACCCCGAAGGGTTCCCCCTCTGAGAGGTAGGGGGAACTTTCCCGCGCTGGACGGGGGCTTATATGACATACCCCCATGACGTGGCCCGCCGGTCTGCCGGCGTCCGCGCACACCGCGCAACGAGCGGTGGCGGAACACCCACCGGCTTTGTGGCCGACTTGACCGCAGTGGCAGCACAAATTGCTGCGGCCAGTGCCACCGGGGCACGTACTGGACACGTTCCCCATCCCCAAGCAACGGTAGCTATGCCTGGGGCCCGCCTGCAGGAAGTGTACGTTGACGCGGCACCACCCCACCGTTACGCTCCCAGCATCGAGCAGCTTGTTGGCTGCTGTTGCCAGGAGTTCCAAGTGAGCCGAGCCTTAGCCATACTGCCCCGTGCTATAGTTGCGCACGGAGATCTGGCCCGGGTGGCAGCCCCCCTCCTTTGCCACCGCAGTCGCAAGACGCTCTGCGGTGACCGCGTCACTCAGGCCCGAGAGTCTTAAGTCCGCTTTTTTCTCGGGCCTGATTACTTCCGCCTCCTCCTTGAGCACCTCCTGCAGGCGAGCGGCGAGATCCGGAGCGGACCAATTCCCAGCTCCTTTAGGTCCACCGCCCCTTCCGCCTTCAGAAGCGGCTGAGGAGCGGGGGAGCGACAGTTTCGGCTTCCCAACCTCCTTCTTCTTCGCCGGCGGCGCAGAAGCCGCCGGTGTTATTATTCTTCATCGCCGACGGCGCTGGTGCCGCCGGCTTCCTCGATGCCCTCCGGCGTACGACGTCCGTCCATTTTGCCCCTTTTTTTGGGGCTTGCTCTTCCGCCCCCCTCTCTTAGAGGGGCCACTGCATTAGCGGTGGAGGAACCAAACGCCGTCCACTCTGACTTGCTAACCTTCCCCTTTCCTCTACCCTTCCCCTTTGTACTTTGGGGAAGGGCTGGGAACTCCCACCAATTGTGTCCCAAACCTACATCTTTAGCAGGGTTGGCCGCTGTCACCATCTTCTTTGCCGCTATAGCTGCCCTGGTTGCTTCCGCCAGCGGCCCGATGTCCCCGTCAAGAGGTGGGTGAGGAGGGAGACGCATCTCCAGACCCGATATGCGTGCGTCCACCATATTCCCCACCAGCTGGACAATCTCCTTCAATAGGTCGGACGACTTCGGGACTCCTTCCGTCCCCTGGGCCGACTTCTTCCGCGCCACCTCAAAGTCCCGCTTGTAGGCGCGAACCTCCTCGCGAAGGTTACCCAGCTCTCGCTGTAACCGCGCGTTGTTGGCCTTTAGCCGGCTCACTTTCCCATCCTCCGTGCGGACCACCAGGGACTCAATCATCTCCCTGATGGACCCCACGGCCCTCTTAATTTTAGAGGCGTAGCTCCCTTTGAGGTTTGCCGACTTGCCTGTGAGGTCGAATATTAACTCTAGATTTGCCTCCGCGGCTACTTTGATCTCCTCGGCCCCACACCTTTCGACATCCTCCAGTATAATAGGAGTCGCTATGTTTGTCGCACCTCCCTTTATTTTCTCCTTTAAAAACACCCTCTTCCGTAGGGCCGCCTCGAACTCATCTTCCTTACTCATGATTAATGCGCTCACGCAGCGCCGCCCGGGCTCCGGTCAGCGTATGCGCCTTGCCTCTTTTCGCGACGCACCGTGACCTGGTCTCCGAAACCCCTATCTCCAACTCCGCCTCAGACAGCGAGGCCAGTGAAAAAAAATCTTCCAGGACCTCATAGTTAAGGACGATCCCCCCAGGATGCCCTCGCCCTTTCCCCTCTTCGAATCCGACCCTCCCCCCTAAACCTATACCCCCCTGACATCAGAAAAATTTAAACACCGAAAAATGCGCCTCCGAAAGACCTAACGATCGACACCACTGACACTATGATCCCAATACCAAGCATACACCACCAGAACACGACCTACTTTAAACTAACCATATTGAGTTTACCACACCTTATCTAAGCATTAACTTTGTAGCATGTAAATTTTATCTATGTCAATATTAAAAAAATTAACCATAACAAAACTTAGTAATATGTATGTATTGCAAATTTATAAAAATATAATAAATAATATGCGTTCCGCCTTCGACAGGAGCGAACATTAGCAGGCGGGCGAGCAATTTGTCGACGTAATGGAAAAATTCCGTGGAAATCGGTTGCCACCCGCCCGTCTCAGCCGGCTCAGTGCGCTGCGCTATAGCTCTCCTTACTCGCTGTTTAAGTATTTTAACGCACAACACCTTTTTTTTTCTTTTTTTTTTGGTGACGCGGGGAAACGCATTTACGCGCCTTCACCGGCCCTGGGTGGGGTCCAGTGGTGTGTGGGACTCGCGGCACATGATAGTGCCGAATACCCACAAAAGCCACCGCGAGTGCCATCAGTACCGTCCTTGGTGAGGTGCCCCGGAACAACAATCATCAGGGCACGTTGACGGCTAGTCAGCCCCCTAAGGGACCAACTCCTCCTCCACAGATGGGGTTGCCCAGCACTACAGAACAACCCCACCGAAAAGAGACAGTGCAATGGGTTGAGGTTCCTATCCTCGCCCCTTGCCCCGTGCGCAGAAGCGCCACCTCCTGTCGCTCTTAGGTCCCCTATTCTTATAAGAGGGGTACCGAGAACGATTCCTCTCCCTGATCTTGAAGCCCCCTCTTCTTATAAGAGGGGTGTAAAGATCCCCCTTCAGTTTAATTGGCTTCGCCTGGGTTCATCCGAGGCTACTAAGCCCCACCGCCACGACAAGGCTTGAACCATGGTGGGGAACGTACAACACTTAGGAATTCGTATTTACCTGTAGATTATTAGTATAACATAATAGTCTGCCTCGTGGTCTTGGTTGCGGCTTTCACTCCGGTCGTGTCGTATTGTCGTCCTATCGAAATAGGAGAATGAGGGAATGGAGAGTGTTCTTGTGCCTGGCACATACATTTACACACATATATATATATAGTTGTGTGTGTTTGTGTGTGTGTGTGTGTGTGTGTGTGTGTGTGTGTGCGCGCGTGTGTGTGTATGCGGATATCTATGGACGATAAACACTAAGCTACACAGGAATAATAATAAAATCAGAATAGTTTATTATCGGTATACAGTGTATACTTAATTTGAAAATAGAAAATGGACCTGGCCGTTACAAATTGTTGGACAAAGGCTCGATTCATGACAATGTGGGTATTAGAGATGCCCATACAAAGCTTACTTAAAACCTTCAATCCACGCTGGTGACGGGCAGAATGAGCCCCGAACCTTATGAGATTACCGCGCACAAAGGCTAGCTTATTGGAAAGAACTACAATGTTTAGGGCTTAACTTTTCCAACGGTCGCTGGTCTTTGTCGGCAGAAGATTTACTTACATTTATGAATCTCGGTAAGTAATGAAAACAGTATGGAAAAAAAACGAATGTAATTATTAACACTGTAATAGTTATTTGCTTACTATAAGAATCTGTTGGATAGATAGATAAATATTATCTTTATTTTGAATGTTTTTACCGCTCATCTAACTGTCGTCTGCTGTTGTCATAATTTTAATACTATGTTTGTCGAATATATTATTACGACTACGTCAGAAGGACGGCGTTCGAGTTTGTATTTCCTCCTGATTGCATTACAGGATGGATTTGAACGTATGACATGTCGTTAGATTCATTTTGACGATTTAAGATGTTGTAATGATTCAAGGGAAGACCTACGAGCTATCGGATCTCCTTGGATTTAGTGACCAATGTACAAGGACGTGGGTACAACAGCGTATATGAAATGTGCTTATTTACCCAACACCGTACATTAGGGGAATGCGAAACTCTCATGAACCACTGGCAATTAAATGAGGGACATGAAGGACGGTGTAGCCATCGATTCATACCGATGTTTCGAGGCAAGATATGTACATTCGTCCCTGATGGCGTGACTCCAACCTATAGATCTATATAATTAACATAGAATCTCATTCTCGTATTTCTTCAACGCCCAGCTGATCGATCAAGCTGAAATTCGGTATGGGTACAACTTTTACGACCCAAGCATCCCATACACCGTGGCCCAATACTTTGTCACACGGAGTTTTACGCCGCCGTGTGGTCCTTACATATGAAATTGGCGTTTTTCGTACTGGACACTTTAATCACGAATTTCTCCTCTTTGGTAGGGAATTCCAAATTCAATTTTGTACAGCTACTTATTCATGTATTTGTGCTTCGATGACCGTCATTCATTTGTCTTTTTCTTCTGTTCTTTTCTGTTTGCGTCATTTTACAAAATGGGAAACTTAAAACTTTACATTATTTAGGAGTATGTGTTCCGCCGTGGCACTAGTGCTACGGAAACGACTCCAAGAGTGAATGATGTGTATGGCGGTCGTGTTGCAAAATAAAACACAGTTAGTGCGATGTTAATGATAAAACTGTTTTCATTCATTTGAAGCCAATTGGGAAGCTTGAAATGCGGATACCCCACGAATTGACTGAAGCAAACCGGCACACATTATAAAACCGGCACAATAATGAAGGTATTTCAAACTGAATCATTACCTGTTATGAAGAACGGATTCTTTACTATAATCGGAAGTGCTCAGCGCAGTGACTGGATCTTGGCCAGCCAGCCAAAACCAGCCCCAAGCTAAAATGAACCCAAAAAGACTTACTTCTAAGCATTTGGTGGACTAGTGCCGGTATTACAGTTGTTACATTACAGTTTTCTCAAATCAATAGGTTGGTCGATCGCTCCACGTCACTGCTGCTTCACGTCAACGCTAGGCCACACACTGCGCAACAGACGGCTACCAAATTAGAGAAGCTTTAATTGGAAAGTCTAAGATATTATCCGTACTTCCTGGACCTTGCTCCAACAGATTACCATTTTTTCGAAATTTGTCTAACTCCTGGCAAGGGCAAAATTCAACTCCGATGGGGCAGTCCAAATCGCCTTGAAAGACTTTAGGAATCAGGGAGCTGGGATTAAAAATCGGAACGAAATAAGAACTAACCGCTTTATGCAGTGTCTTTCATAGAGGTAATGTACATAGGAGAAGGGAAGCCATAGGCAGGGCTATGACTGCGAGTGTCCGTATTGATTACAAGATGAGAAATCCAAACAATGTCTGTCTATCTACTCCCTTCTGTTTCACTCCGCTCAACAAGCCAATACGTGAATTGAAAATATAATTCAAGTATTTGCAGAGGTATGACACTAGGCACACATATGACAAGATAGACGTCTTTACAATATTTTGGCGTGATATGTTTTATATTTTTCACTCTGTACCAAATGTATTTTTGCACTAAGTTCGTGCCCTCTTCATGTAGCACAAAGCAACTTATCCATAATCCTCTGTAATTCTAAATGGAATCAAACAGGTGATCACCAAAACATATTCGCAACGTACCTACACTGTATCTCAAACCTTCACGTTTCTATATCACATGTCCATTTGATTAATACATTTGAGTATACTCGTATAATTTTTTGAAGTTATACTTCTTTTGGCGCGTTCGGGAAAAATGATGAGTGTAAATTATAACGATGCGCGCGCACACCGTCACCCTGAAGTTCGAAGTTAGCTTGTTATGGGCACCATTTCAATTTGTCTATATAAAGAAGTGTAACTTCTAACGCGTGTACTTAAGTACATACACTTACTTATAGCTGTAATATTTATAAGTCGGCTCCATTGTTCGATTCACTGAATTGTTACCTTAAACAATCGTGTTAACCATCCCCACTGAAGAGTCTTACGAATGGAATAATGACTATTCAGTCGGAGCGCATTCAGGCTATATAATTCTCTTGTCATCCCGGTGGGGCTTAGCAATCAAATGTGTCATCCAGCATCTCCGAGAGCCAGTAAAATCACAACTTGCTCTTTACATCCCTCTTATTAGACGAGCGACAAGGGTGTAGGAAGAAGAGCTTTAGCGCATGAGGAAGAAACTTATCCATTTCCACCATCCAGAACCACCTTTTCTTTTCGTGGAGATGAAGCCGATTACTCGTCCAGAATTGACAAGCCAGGCCAGCCGAGTTGGCCTGTACTTCGCACCATAGGTGGTATTTGTTGGAATTTGCGAGTTCTAGCAGGTAATAGCACTGATATGTGCTGTGAGCCCACACTTCACCACACCTACCCCCCGGATCAGTAACGTCTACATATCTACACTCAGAAACGATGTATGCACAGCAAAAATATCTAATGTGTAGAAAAAAATCGAACTGCAGAAAAAAAAATTTAACCATCAAATAAAATCAAAGAAACGGACGCCAAGAAAGAGACGAAAGTCAAGAAATACGAACGCTTTCATTAAGAATAGCCAACCAGAAAACTATGTACAAAGTTTGAGGCACACTATCAGATATAATCGCTTAATACTCATTGCCTATTATCAGCGAGCACATTATATTATGATTCCTCTCCGACCACGTCTAATGCTCCAGATCGAATCATTCGATCGCATTATTCACTAATACGTTCTGATGCCTTCAAAGGTTCCCTCTTCGAGAGGGCGAAAAAAAGTTGAATAGAGCTTATGGAATCTAATAAAGTGGGACATTCTCCGATGAAGATCGTCTCGGCTGATTTCATCAGCTCATATATTTATTATAAAAGTAAGGTATTTGATATTTAATAAAGTCTTAACAAATAACTGCAATACAGTATACAGTGAGAATCGGGATTAACTCTATGTTATTATAGTAAAACTAATTCAACGGAAGCAGTCGCAGCTATGCTGTAGCGTTTCGTGCTATGTTTGTGAGTAGCGGATGGCAATTTGTGGCGGGGAAGAATGGTAGGCAATGCATCTCCATGCCAATAATGTGCTGCGGTGCAAAATGCACAAAATATGGCAAATAATAATTGTTATTAAAATTCTCCTCCTATTTTCTCCTGATTTTAGTGCGGGTCCCGGGCGACACAGGAGTAGCAGTGCTGAGAATGAGCTGTGGGCCAGGACCGCTTAAAAAAACTTTCATCGATTTACATAATTACAAAAAATACGGTCACATAAACATGAATCATCATGATAACAAATGCCATGAGAGAGCTGACGAATCTAGTGACTAAATGCTGCATTAGCAAAATGCTTGAGATGCACCAAAAGCTTCAAATTGCAAGTCAGACTCGTGAGCGAAGGTGAGGTACCATTATCTATAGAATCCAGCATAAAAACGTTTGTGGTCTCTTAAATAATTATTTTATTCTTTTTTTAGCATATCCTGCTATCACGGTGCAAGGATACGGCGTGGCGACAGATAGAGGGACAGACGACAGGCGGTCATCGAAGTCTTAGTCATAGTGTCCCGTTTTTAGCCTTTGGGCAAGGAACCCTAAAACGGTCTATTACTCCGATAACATCTCGGATCGGATCGCCTTAACCGAACTCCATTGCAAGCACTCTTGTGCCATCGCTGTATTGCAGTCAAACCGGACCGGCACGAGCCAAGAGGTACCTCTCGCTCTCATGATGCCACCTTGAAAGAAATGGATATGTATTTGGTGCGGCAAGCATGTAGTGAGCGGTTTATTGGGAGCGACGGGGTGTAGGAGGGCAATAAAGTATCATAAGCATTAACAGTGGATGCTTATGGCCATCGCTGGAAACCAAGCAGAGATTAGAATAGGGAGGCAAACGAGCGATCGGTGCCTTTTCACGACTACCAACCCTCCTTTCAAGCCAATTCCGTTGCATAGGAGAATGTAGGGTCATACACCATGCATGGCACTACCTCCTCCTGTGCAGCATGCCACTACCTATTCTTGTATTTGGATGTGGATAAATGATTAGCTGATATTGATGATGCGTCATGTATTTGGATGTGGATAAATGATTAGCTGATATTGATGATGCGTCATGTTTTTTTCATTGTTATCATCATCATATTACTATGATGAAGCTATGTCTGTTCGCCGTCATTATTTATGACAAATTAGGCGGCGCTACAAAAAATTTAACAGGATTTAGACGTATAGACATAATCACCATAAAGCTATGTACACATTATTCGGCGCTCCACGGCAGCACGGCGCAGCATTAGTGAACATCAACAAGGCAAATGGCATTTAGCGCCGCAATCCGCTTACATCGGCGGGCATTAAACAATCATAAAATATGCAGGCACCACTCAGCCACCGCATCACCGAGAGAAGCATACACTGTACATGGTTAAACAGTACATTTTATTTCAGCTTATGCTGGTATAAAATGTGAAATAAAAAGGTGTTTATGTATATTCACTTCATGAAATCTTCTACGACAGTTTTAAAAAATTCGACACATCAGTAAAATCTATCCTAAACGAACCATTTTTTAGGATATACCAAGTATATATTTATTATGTTACCATTTCCATCGTATAGGAAATGCTCTAGGAAGCATTTATCTTGTCTCACAAATAGATAAAACTTAGTATCAATTAACAAATAAAACCAATGTAGTGCCCTATTTACGGTGACCCACCCCTGTGGGTCACCGTAAAACCGTGTGGGTCCCTACCTAACCTAGGCCCACTTCTAATTCTATTTTATCTTAATGACATTAGTACCTTGAGATGTCATGGTCTTCTAAGTTTGTATGCTAACAGTATATGTCTATTTTATTTTAGAATGATTTACTTTGTGTATCAGATATTATTCAAAATGCACAGCGAGATTCAAAACAGGACTAGAACTGTAAACAATAAACTGACGTAAAACAATTTATCTTCAGTTAATTCAAAAATGTAGCGGTTCGCCTGCACTGCACGTCACTCCTATAAGACAGAAATTAGTAACAAACGCCTAGGTTTAAGCGGGATAATTATCTATCATTGACTCAATAAATGTATTGCATAACAAATAAACTGTTGTGTTTACTTAATTCACTGAGGAACACTAGCCAATGTATAACTAAAAATTGTGATTTAAATCACTGACAAATCTCAATTACACTTATGGATTTTCTACATTCTCTTATATCTATTATCTTTACTAGTATCTGGAAAAATAATTATTATTTAAAACATTCCTACCGACTTATTTTCAATGGAGCCACAGCATCACAACATCTTACTTCATGAGTTTTCAAAAAAATGTAAGCTCGTTCAATGACTAAATCCCAAATATTTTAACACTCCTTACATTTGAAATAAGACCTTGCTAACTCATTAAATCTTCGGTCGTCCCGTGCTTGTTGTTACGTACTATCTAACATAGTGTTCTGATGTGCCACGTAATAGGTGTTAAATTACAAATTTCTAAACCGTAAACCACAAGTGAGAATCACCGAAAGCCCTATGGAGGACAATTAATATCCTATGAGCGTACATGCCATTGAAACAAAATATTCTCAAAAATATTCACTATAAAAAAATCGTCTTCCTTGTTAGTTTAGTTTTACGTGGTAGTGAAACTCATGAATTGCACATATTACATGCACCGTATAAATTGTATCAGGTACGAGAATATTGTCATAGCCATTTTGAAATATGTTCGCTGCCTTATGTGATATTAAAAGTTATTCACACAAGCATATTGCGGTAAGCCGCTTGTGGCAGGGCGGGGCGGGCCGAAGCGATCCTCCACTGAGAGATTACGGGGGCGTATCGTGCATACTTTATCAGCCGTCCTTTGACGACTGCGATATTAAATGGACGTCCTTAAAATTTCAAATATAGTGCATATTTAAGTACCTGTAGAGGATAGTAATGGTAACAGCACCGACGGAGCTCGAAAGAAGAAAATAAATTACTTTGTTTAAATAGGGCAGAGGTGTAGGCGTACGGATCAAACTCTGTCGTTAGAAAAACTGAAGAACTTGAAAGAGGTATATACCCTTATAACTATTTACTATAAAAAAGTACCTAGATAGAAGAGTATAAACGGACAGTTCTCTTCCTTTTTTTACGCCCTCCAACGGATCCCGGGTGAATCGGAACGGTGTGTCGGACTCAGCGCCGACTAAACACCGCTGCTTTCAGTTGCTGTAGTGCGGTTTCCCAGATCTGGCAGCGACAGGTCAAACAGTTGCAGCTCTTTGGCGACTACCAACGCCCATACAGATCAACATCACTCTTAAGCTTGTTGCTTCTTCCCACCGGAATCTCACTAACCACACGAAATGTAGCACCATAATAACTATTAATTTGCGGCAGTATCATGTGAGCGGGAGGTACCGACCGATCGTGCCAGCCAATTCGCCAGCATTGCAGCATGGCACTGCCTCTTTCTGTTATGTGCACTATACGCTATGAAGATATCAGCGCTAACCGACGATTTCGTTTATATTACCCACCATCAAGTATCATCATCGACATGCTTACTTCTGGCCCGCGGGTATGAATGCCAGGAAAATGCCTCCTACTATCGGCGGACAAAGCAGACTATTTTTCTGATAAATGTATCCATCATACACAAAAAGGAATCAAATCCTACAGTGTATAGAGCAAAATTGGATAAATTTTCTCTATAGTAAATAGATTTCAAGAGCCGCATACAGTTCGCCGTGGCCAAACTCGAGCCGTTTCCAGTACGGCGTCGTACGCAGACTGTTTAATTGAGTTACAACCACGAGGCAGTGCGTGTCGTGCCTCTTGCATATACTAGGGGGTGCTTTCACAGATTCCTATTAAAGTCTCACTTGGCCTATTCAGAACTTAACATAGTTGTCGGATAGAAGTAATTTAATATGAAGCACTAAGACCCGTGGTTTCTCAAACTTGACAACTCACACGTGGAAAATTCCTACAGTATGCAGGACTTGCAGATATCTTTTTATAGTATAAAGTGGCAAGCCAGCAGTCGAAGACTTGCGATGAGTACCGATGCCCTTCCCGATAATTGCTAAGCAACTATTTTGCCCTTCTCTCCTCCTCTCCAAAAGACCGGCTTGATTTGTATTATTAGGGGTCCGATATTTATCGCTGCTGTATATGGTTATGCGGATTTATGTGGGAGTAATTTATATGATTAATGTTAGAATCATAACGCTTCTTTATCCGGTACCTCAATGGACCAATCGGAACACTCGTTGACAGTATAAAATACGACAGAGCTTCACTTCACTCCTAGGCAGCGTATGAATAGGCGTTGTGTTCGGGCAACACGTTGGCCCGACTTTAATCTGCTGTTGGTTAAATCCCTCATAGATCGCCTGTAGGTACTAGACAGAACAGAGAAGCTTTTTTCCTGTGGTACTCGACAACGATAAAACATTTAACATTTCTTATAAATGAAATGTATTTACTAAAAATATTATTATAGAAATACAAACAATACCTTTACACCAATGACCTTGGCGGGAATCTAACCCGCGATCTCTGGCGCAATGCACTCGTTTACCACCGGACGTCAATATTGCGTACTAAGTACGATAATATTGCGTACTATGTTATGACTTATCCTCAAATCTGTAACAACGCGTGCGAAGTGGTTCTATTGCAGAATTACAGGTCAATCGACACGACCGTCCCTCTTCTTCTTATGACACTGGCGCGGCATTTTGTGCAGATGTTTAAAGGCGTCAATATTCACCACAAGACCACGATTTCTCGTTTGGTATCCTATATAAAAACTGCTTGTGGTCGCTCCGAGGCGCGACAGGAATATCCCAACCTTAAAATAAACCTTAAAAAGTAACACGACTCAGAAAGAAAGTTGCGTATGAGACGTAAGGAGCGTGAAGAGAAAGAACCTTACTCGGCGAGCACGTGTACGAGTACCAATAGATGAAGCTGTATTGGACTTATTAAAAAAAAAAAAAGGTTACTCGGGGCGTTCAATGATCCCTACGTTGGTACTCCTCAAACTTACTCCGATCTGCTCTAAATATCGTTTCTAAGGAGTAGCCTCTAATAAATAATAATATAACAACACCCATCTTGTCAATATTAACCCTACCCATTACATATTATAAAACAAACATCGGCTGCCCCAACTTATTAGCATACGCGCCAGGAACGGCAGTATAAAAAGCGCGGTTAATGGCTTTATAAATAGATTTGGGAAAGTATTTTCTATTAAATAAACTTCCATACGCCGTGTCGGAGCTCTTCGTATGAATAAATCATATCAAATAACTATCAGGGGACGTCGTGTACTCTTTCTCGGCTTAAACATTTTACTACAAACAGGCCATTTGTTTCGCAAACAAATTTTTTCAACTGGTTTTTTCCCGCGACTTTGTGGATGACGAACTCCACTTTGTGTTGAAGGTTCACATATTATATATTTAATACCCACATGATATATCCTGTTATTCGGTCATTATTTATACAAACGGAAGAACAAAATTGACCTTTTTTTGGTGACGAAGGGGAATGCATTTACGCATGATACCTGGGAACCCAGGTAGACCCCAAGACCTATATTGGACTCGGCCATTGGGTAGTAATACCTAATAAACCGACTGAGATGACCTGAAGTAGTTTACTACAGTGACCTGTTAGTGATAACTTGATGAACTTTCGCTTCTTGAGGAAACTCCAAAAAAGCTTAATGTTTATCATGTATTCACCATTATCATAGCTTCATCGTGGCATATGTGAATATATGAAAGCAACTGAAAGTATCTGTTAAAACATATCACAACTGATCTCCTCAGCTAGACGCGTCACGAGGCGCGCGACGTACTCGTAGGGGATTACATTTCACATTTTAGGGACTTTTATCACATTCAGACGTTATATGAAACATTGAATTTTTCAAGGCGCATCAAACGGAGCGTCGCGTAGCGGAGTCCCCGAGGATGCGAGCGTCCTCAGATTTAAGCCTCTCAGCGCTTGCGGAATCGTGATTCAACGTGTACCTATGTATGATATTGATTTAAAATTCAAACTATACTTATGATAAAATAAAAGCCCCAATAGCTCTCTGTTTGTATGATCGATTTTCTCAAATCTATTGAACGGATTTTCATGCGGTTTTATCCATGGATAGAGCGATTTCTAAGGAAGGTTTTACTGTACAATTTATTGGATGGAACGCTAGCATAAAATAATAGTAAGGTGTGGCCATTCTGCCTTACAGCTGAATTGAAATGACCGAGAAGGACCACTCGCTCACATTATACAGACGCCAAGGCTCAGCTAGTCCGTCTTGCTTTGTGCATTTTGTGAGTTTCTGGTTGAAGGTGTTAAGGGGGTTCGTAGCCGTCACAAGGCACTGAATGTTCTTATACTAGAGAGACCTGTTCGGGACGTTCGGGAGCTCAGTGACGGTCGTCACCATATGGCTCCGAATACTCGTCCTATTGTCTCTCTAGAGTCCCGTCCGATTACTCGGCTATAAGACGAAGTGAGAAGGAAAATGGGACGGTCAACTTCTCTCTCTCTCTCTCTCTCTCTCTCCCTTGCCGCTACATACGTACTTATCTACTATCTACTTTCGTTTGCTTCGTTTCCGTAATGTACTTGTCACGGATTCACCAGCTTACTCCCGAAGTGAAGCATACGTAAGGAAGCTTTACTTCAAAAACTGCTCGCACTTGACCCTTTTTATAGCTTATTATTATTAAAAGTACATAAGTAGGCGTATCGTCATTAGCGTAGCGCGAGTGCGGCAGTCGGCAGTCGGCGCCGAGCGTGCGCGTGACGCGAGCCGCATTGTTAAACTCCGGCGAATTCTCTAATTGTTGTGCTGCCGCTGAGAGCTGACGGCCCGCCTAATATAATACAATATTCCTCCCTTTAAAACTGCATTCATTACGCACATTTATTTAACTAGCTGCGCCACGCAATTTCACCCGCGTTACTCCGGCTCTATTAGTTGTAGCGTCCTGAGATATATCTTAGTTTAGTAGTAGTTTTCCTCACGAATGAAACTATAATAAACTATACAACTTCAAAATCAACGAATCGTTAATTTATAACGTACTTTTTATTATAAAACTACTATTTACTAAAAAAAAGAACATTTAATGATGATAGAATTGCTACACTTTAGCCAAGTTCCAAAGGCTCCCTTCCAGCTTCATAAGCAAAACCTTGATTTTCGTTTAGGCACAAACAAGTTGTCAATCAAACAAGGCCAAATACGATGAGGCTACAACATTTTGTTACAGTGTTCCTATAGATATTCCGTCTCAGAATTCGTCGTCTTCAGCTACATAATCAGAACATCATAATTTTGCGCTGCCATCCGGTTTACACATGCATGAAAAATTTCAGTTCTATCGGTAACCAAGAAGTGGATCAAATATCATTCACAAGGTTTTATTACTTTCCCATGACTCCCTTCCAACTCCATTAGCAGATCGGCATCATGTCATGATAATTTTCCATTGTTATCCAATTTTTAAATGCATGCAGAAAATTTCAGCGCAGCTGGTAACCACGGAATGAATAAAAACTTGAAAGATTATTTTAGATACAAATATGGGAACAAGTACAGCTTAATAAAAGTTTGCAATAGGTGATGTTCAATGAGTAGTTGATATATAAACAAAAATATGTATAACCTATCTTGTAAGGCTTGACGCTCTCACGGGGACCATATAAGAATAAGCAATGGATGCAACAGGAAATCCTACAATAAATACCCTTTCATATAAAGGCTTTGAGATTTCTAAGCTATATTCAAATTTATGATTCAAGCAAGCTGAAGTGGCAATGGGCAGGCCACATTGCTCGCAGAACCGATACTACTCCTGGTCATCTTCGCAGATGGTGCGCGACGGCTACGGGCACCGAGAAACCCGGGTTGGATCGCGAGGGGACAACTATCCCTTCGGTAGCGGGGCAGCATTTTGCGGGTTTGCCATCGTGGCTTATGGCTCAGGGGGGGAATGTACACCTGTTTAGGGCCTGTGTGTTGTGTGGTGAGTAGTGATTTGGGTGTGCGGACACGCACGTATGGTCTCCCGACAGGTGGTCGCGCGTGCAGCGGGGCCAGGTCGCGTAGATAGATCATGTCGTTATGGATGTAGCGACCGGCTCCCGTGATGACCCGTAGGGATATGTTCTGCTGGGCTTGCAGGCGTTTTCGCTGGGCCTGGGAGGTTAGCGCGTACCATGCGGGGGCGGCGTAAGTGAGGCGTGACCGGATATACGTCTTGTAAATCCCCAGTTTCGTCCGTGTAGGAAGTCCGGACGCTGATACCGGCCACAGCAACGCGCGGGCTGTTCTCGCCTGGTCGACCGCTCGGTCCATCTGCGAGCCCATTCGCAGCGTGCGGTCGATATTACATCCGAGATACACGACTGGGGATTCCTAAGACACATCCTGGCCTCTGAACTTTAACCACCCTGGCATGGAGCGCCTCTTGCTAACATATAGCGCCGTCGTCTTATCCACGTTGACGGACATGCGCCACTGTCATCGGCGAACAGCGCGATCATGACTAGCGCCTCACCCTCTCCCGAAGGATCATTGAGTGTGGGGATGTCGTTGGTGTAGGCCGCGTACAGGCAAGGGGATAGGCAACTGCCCTGGGGCACTTCGGCGCGCATGGCCTTCACCGAGGAGTGTCTCCACTCCACCGCTACCCGGAAGGTCCTACCTTCCAAGAATGACGCTACTAGTCTCACAAGCGCCGGCGGTACGCCGGCGTCCACCAGCTTGTACAGGAGTCCTGGGTGCCACACCCTGTCGAAGGCCTTCTCCATATCGAGAAAAACCACGACAGAGTGTCTCCCCTTGTTCATCTCCACAAAAAAAGGTGGATCACCCGCGTCATTTGCAACGTGTTCGAGTGGCCGCTCCGGAAGCCGAACTGTTCATCCCTTATGGGAATGTACAGCTTCAGCCTCCGAAGCAGAAGCCTCTCGAACAACTTGGCGATGTGAGACAGCAGCGTAATCGGCTGGTAGCTTCCGGGCAATCTTTGGGGCTTGCCCGACTTCGGCAGAACGTTGAACCCTCTTTCTAGGTCTCCGGAAAGTGGGCCGTCCGGAGAATGCCATTTGCGTTTTGTGTGAGAGCCACGGCTGCTCGCCTAGAGAGGCGAAGCGCCGCTGGGTGTGGTGAAAACTGTGTGTGATCACATCTACATGTGATGCAAGCACTTCGGCGCGTGCCTGTGCTCCGTAGTGTTTCGCGCCTGTGGTATCTAGGAGTGGAGTGATGGTCATTTTTGACCTCGTGAGACGTCCGTTTAGAGCATGCAGGTAGGTGTCGTTTTCGATGGCATGGAAGACTGTACTCTCCAAGCCTGCTCCACGACACTCCCACACCTTCACAGACAGTTCCTCGGCCAGTTTGTTGAGTTGTGTCTCGATCCTCGGACAGCGGGTGTGGGCCCAGAGTTTCCTCATCTGACGTTTCCTCTGCAGGTCCGACAGTAGGCTCGGGGGGAGCTCACCACGCCGGCGCGCTGTCACTGGTACGACGGTGGTCACCGCCGCCCTCGCCTCTCGGATTTTTTCGCGCGCTTCTGCGGGTGTAATTCCTCCAGCTCCGCCAAGAACTCCTTCCGTTCTTCGTCCTTAGGGAACAGAGGTCTCCTGACCACCGTGCGTTCCTCCTTCTTCCCTGGCATAGCGAGTATATGGCACAATCGGTGATATTGGTATGGTCCTCCCTCGGACTCGCTGTCCACTCCCCACCTTTCTTCAAAAATGTCGGGGAGTATGTCGCGCGGTGCGGCTTCGGACTTGTTGAGGTGTTCACAATATATAATAAACCATACATGTACACATACGAAAAAGCACTTTGGCTTCGCCCGAGTTCCGAACATGGCACGGAATAACAACTATACCGGACCGCGTTCTGAACAAGGACGAGAGGGCAAGGGGCAAGCTCACCTTTCGGCAAGAGAGAGACAGCAACCGATTCCGAGTGCGAGAGGAAAGGTGAGGTAGCGCAGAACCGATCCGTCCGTGGGTCGTCTTCACTGGCCTGGGGAGGCCTGAGAGGATTACGGGTACCGAGGAGAACCTCATGACTCGGGTCTGTTCGCGGGGGGCAACTGTCCCCTCGGTGATGGGGGCAACCCACTGATGTTAGGGAGTTGTTGCGCACCAAGGTGCGGAGGCCGTACGTCCTGAATGTGGATGCGACCGCGGCCTACTGGCCTACAGGTGTGGTGAGTGGTTAAATGTTGTGATGTTCGAGTGTGATGTGAGTTATGCGTGTGCGAGGATCACCTACTCAAGTGATCCTCGTCCCGAACGCCGGGGCCGAGGATCCCTCTCCTCTTGGTGGATCACGGGATACGAGCTCACGCGGGTACGGCCGCCCGTCGTGTGGTCATGCTTAGCGTAGCGGGGCCAGGTCCCTCAGGCGGGCGTGAGGACCATTGTCTGTGGCACTGAACATCCCTCGAGACAATCGGGCCACAACCTCACCGACAGACTCGACCCGTAGGTCTCGCGCGATTTCGTCTTTCCGGACGTAGCGGCCTGTCCCCGTGATGACCCACAGGGATATGTTCTGCTGAGCTTGCAGGCGATTCTTCTGGCTAACGCGTACCATGCCGGGGCATCATAAGTGAGCCACGATCGGATGTACGTCTTTTATATCCCCTGTTTCGTGCGTAGTGAAAGTTCGAATGCGAGCACTGGTCGCAGTAAGGCGCGGGCTGCCCTCGCCTGGTTGATCGCTCGATTAACCTGCGAGCCCATCTGCAGCGTGCGATCAATGCTGCACCCGAGATACACGACCGGGGACCTCCAAGACAACTGCTGGACGCCCAGCTTTAACCGCCCCGGCATGCTGCGCCTCGTGCTGACGAATAGGCAGCCGTTTTCTCCACGATGACGGACATCCTCCATTTGTCGAGCCACTCAGTCAGTCGATCCAGCTGCCGCTGCATTCGCCCGGCTGGTAGTTCCGGCTTTCGGGACGAGGTTATATAAGCGCTGTCGTCGGCGAACAGCGCGAGCAAGACATCCGTTTCGCCATTTCCCATTGGGTAGAACCGATAACCGTTGGGGTGGAAAGGATCTCGACTGGCTGTCCCGTACCGGAGACGAAGAGTTTAACGGCCCCTAACTGGTGGACTGACGACTTGGTTAAGTTGGCGGGGATGCGCTGATGATGATGATACTATAAAGGAGGCGGTGGGCGTGGAGTGGTGCATTTTGGAAAACATGACAAAATTCAAGGAGGCAAACAGTTCAAGGAGGTTACAGACAAATACACAGCTTTTGGTTTGATATGTATATTCCTACTAAGTAAAATCAAATTAATTAGTAAATGAAATACCACTTTTTTGCCTTTTTTGACCTTGAGACCTTTGACACCATTGAGACTTGGACTTTGAATGTGTTTCGCGAAACACATTCAAAGTCCAAGTCCCTTGTGTTATTTTATATAAATACTTCACTTAGTAGATGCTAAGTAACAAGATGCCCCTGCAAGATTTACAGAAAATAACAAAAATATGCAAATTCACAATCTTGAGCTTATAACACTTATAAGGGGCAAACATTGTCAGACGTGGGGGAAAAAGTTATGAATATTTTAGATAATTCGTTTTCTCTGCCAGATTGACTAAGTGGACTTGAGAGAGCATTCAGTATATTTTATAAGGAGGGCGAACGAGCAGGATCCCATTTGATGATTACCGACGCATAATAGTAAAGCAGTTGCGTTGCCCTGCTTGCCTCCTCCTCTACAACGGGCCGGCTACTTACAAACGGCACGAGACGCAGCAACGAAGGTCGAGCTTCCCAGACTCGTACTCAGATATGATTGAGTGTTATATGGAAAATACGAAGAGAAATCTGTTGGTGCTAGTGTTAAAGCGCGTACATTGATGATAATTTAGTGATTTGAACTTATGATAAATAGGTAGTTATAAAAAGGAATCTCTTCTCCCTGGTCACGCTACCACGTGTGTAGGACTGGACTGGTTCCGTTAATAATTTGTTTGTTGCATGCCCCAAGACTGAGTTCGTCTACCCCTTGCCCCTATATAAAGGTGTAGGACATTAATAAGTAAGTAAGGAGTAGAAATTGATTTGGAATCTAGCCAGAATGCCGAAAATCGCAATTAGCATCTAGTCTAGATCTGATAGTCTAGATAGTCTACGGTAGTAATAGTCTATATTTTCAGACCAGGTAAAAACCGTGGCACCTATCTCATGATCAAAGAAGACCTTAACACAAAAGCTTGCGTGAAAAATTTGCTAACTATAATGAGACAAACATAAACACGACACACAACGTAAGATAAATTCGCGTAAATCAATTATGTAACTAACTTTAAGGTCTGTGCATTTTGTGATAAATAAAAAAAAATACGACAGCGTTGCTGTATCCTTGCAGCCTTATATGAGCGAGAGTTACCACACTGGTCATGCCAGCCCTACTCGGCTACAATGCCGCTATCTCTTACATTCCAAAAAAACTTTCAGTCCCTGCAGATTTACAGATGATATAATTTTACGTGATAACTCTATTTGATCTGTGAACGTGTCGCCCGATAGAGTGAAAGAGACGACATGCTACGTGCTCTCGCTCGCAAGTTCTGCCCACTCCAAACTATTACTCGGAGCATTACTATGACGTCACATTTTTCGTGCATGCACTTTACAAGACGTTATCACATCGATAAAGCACACTTAATTGTGCTCACAGTAAATGTTATTATGGGAGTTGCAGTGACGATTTGTTGAAGTAACACTCGATTTGTCGTTTCGCCTCCGGCTCGTAATCTCGTTGGCGCCCCGCTACTCAGTTAAAATCGCAAGGCTAATAAAATATTTTGACCCTTTTACTGAACGAATACGCCCAACACAAGGTACACTCGCACACTACGTTGTGTGACGAATTCTTTTCCTTTTCATCATGTTAGCGCGTTACTTTGTGACTGCGACTGCATTACGATTTCTGATAACATTAATTGTGCCAATATTTCACAGTATATTAATATTTGCCGAAATTTGAAACCTATTGTTACATACTCAATTGATATTTTTAAACATCGAACGGGACTAGGCTGACCTAGTCTTACAAAATATTTGTAGGTTAAACAAGTATTGCTACCATTCGATTAACGGTATTTTTTTATTATACCTATCCATGCTTTTCATGACTTTGGTGTTGCAGGGCCTTGGTGTATTTCGTACGAAACGAATGTCAAAATCCTATCTTCAGTTGACAAAATCATGGATAGATAAAATATAGAAAATATTCGTTAGGTGTTTTCAAGAATACTATGTAATTTATTTGTACCTCGACGGCCGGCAGCGCAACTGCGAAACCTCTGATGTTGCAGCTGTCGTTGGGCATTGGAGATCACATGCCCGGTACCCCAATTTATCGTCTGCCTCCCATATTAGGTATCTAAAAATCTAAGATTTACACATACAAAAAAACTAGCATTGTCCCGCATTTTCACCCGCGTAACTCCGGTCCTATTAGTCATAACGTCATGGTGTTGTACTTCTTCGATCAATTGCCTATTCAACACAAAAAAAAACAATTCCGGCCCGTATTTTCTGAGATTAGCGCGTTCAAACAAGCAAACAAACCATTCAGCTTTATATTACTAGTATAGATCAAAGATTGACTAAAGGAGAAAAGTATTTACAAAAAGCTAAGATGAAAATTTAAAAATTTTTGATGATACGTGTACAGAGAACCCCAAGTCAACTATTCGGATGCGACAATAATTGAAATTTGTGCCCGGAGGCATTCATGGCAAATAACTTTATTCAGCATTTAGCTTCCAATTTGGCGGGCGTGTGTTTTGTGACACGGGAAATAACTGGGAAAAGCCGCCATGACAGTGGAGCAGGCGAGAGGGCGCGAAGTCTCAGATTGCTGTTTACAGATCCCACCTTTGACTTTGGACACTATTTATGGACACTATAGCTATTTGATATTTACGTTATATACTAAAATATAATGCCAAAGTCTGTGTATTTGTTATTTCTTTCTCGCAAAAATTACTTATTTTTTCTGACAAAACTTAAGATTGCTTGAGATAGCTGTTAAGCCGATGAAACCGCTGGGCACAGCTAAATTTAATATAGGTATCAAATAGTGGTGTCTCGTAGTACGACGGAGTACTCGGCATACGACGGAGAATTTAGGTTCACCGTCACCGTTTTGCGGTGACCTCCCAGGGTTAAGGCAATGATAATTGACACGTTCAAATACTTAGTGACATTATAAAATTAATATAAGATAATATGAAGATTTAGCGTGTTTTTTTTTAATTTCTGTTGGTCTCTCTCTCTCTCTCTCTCTCCTTTAGGTTTGCCGGATCTGATAAAAAATCTTTTCTTTTTGCAAGTCTGACACTTTGATTGTTCTGTATTTTACTGACTAGCAGTCCGTCCCGGCTTCGGACAGATACTTCACAAAATATGCCTACGATTCATGATAAATAATAATGTCAGTACCGTAAACATGACACGATACCATGACTACAAATTCAGTTGATGACAAAACAACTTCCGCCGCGACTACTAGTTGTCAATAATTTCTGCATTTACATGAAGATTTACTTTGAATTTTTTGTATAACTTTGGTTACAATATCGAAGTTTTCATATTGATCTCTAAAATTTTTGGAAATTGTTATATAGCCTATGGTCATCAAAGATAATATAGGATTTTAATGGTTAGATAATTTCTCAAATCGGTCCAGCACTTTCAGAGCCTAGTTCATGAACAAACAAACAATCAAATGTGTCTTCTTTATAACATTAGTAAAAGTATAAAGTGATATTGAATGTATACTTATAGCCGGCTTAATGCTTTTCGAACAAATTGACGCATGTGTGTATGTAAACTTCTACACTCCCTGTTACAGCTTGAACGAATTCGAGGCGACGTTAGTTCCTCTTGGTAACACGAGTAAATTATATGCACCCACACACATTAACATATATCTATTTTAAGAACTCGGGTTTTATATTTTAAATTTAATTTTAGGTAATTTAAGCGATGTAGTAAATTTAATAATTACTTATATGTAAAAATCCATGTTTAGTTAAGTACTTCCAATTACCGCATGAGTTCTATTTTTAATAAAGATCAAGGAGGGTTGTGGATACTGTTAAAACTGGGATCCGTTTTTAAAAAACCGTTTAGTTGACGCCTGTTAATTATTGGAAAAAGTATCAGTAAAATGATAGAGAGTTTTCGTATATTTACGCGAATGTTATTCATTATTGTGTCTGTTTAACGGATTTTATCGCGACTCTTTAGATTTTCTTGTGGAATGAGACAGAATCACCGTCATGAACGAATATACCAAAATCCTAGTGCTGTCCTGTTATACAATAATTGTAAAAATATG
>JAFELO010001095.1:131883-163839 GCA_017140195.1 Eumaeus atala | reverse complement strand
AAACTTTTACACTAGAGTTAAATCGCTACGAATTTAAAATTGTCAGATTGTTTGTCGCTTTCTGTCATTTTTAATAGCGTTAGTTGCCTCCTCTAGCCCTTATGACCGCCTGCATACGGTCTGGCATGCTATGGATGACGTTCTTGATATCGATTTGTGATAAGTCGCGCCAGGCAGTTAGTTCAGCATCTCGAAGCTCGTTAAGGGTTTGTGGTGGTTCCGATGATGACTTTATTGCTATATCTCTATCCCATATAAGTTCTATGGGATTTAAGTCCGGGCTGCGAGCTGGCCACTGCAATTTTTTTGAGGCACAACATGATCTCGAAGAATTTCATTTAAGGCGTTATTGGCGATGATTAATTCCATACGAGCATCAGAACTCACGCCACCCCATACCATTATAGAGCCTCCGCCAAAGCTGACCGTCAGAGTGGTTGTCATTGCCAAATACCCTTCTTTCGTTGTCGACCATCAGGTACATTTAAATCGATCCTGCGCTTGCCGGTTTTGTTTACAGACGAGTGCTCAGGAGTCCAGTTAGCGTATTCGCGGACAAAGTAAAGCAGAGCTACTCTGTGCTGTGGACGGAGCTGTGGACCACGGGCTGGTCATATTGCTCTCAAATTAACTTCCTCCATACGTCTTCTCACCGTACGCTCGCTAATACCCACACCTCTGGAGATATGAAGCCGCTGGCGGATCTCGACTGCGGTCAGGAAGCGATTTCTTAAAATCTCTAACACAATAAAGCGGTCGTCACGAGCAGATGTGCATCGTACACCACCACTATCTGGTCTTCGGGTGTAGCGGCCAGTCTCTTGATACCGTTTTAGTGCCTATTGCATCGAAGAACGCGGCACACTTAAGACAATAGCCACTTCACGATGAGTCATACCTTGTTCGATTAATGCCACTGCTTGTGCTATCTGATTTGGTGACAAAGGCACTTTTATGGATCCTGTAGGGCCTTTAGGTGTTTATTAAGCACAATAACAACAAAAGTCTTTGTCAAATCATCACTTAAAATTTTCAGAGCATAACTAAAAACTTCAAGTTTGTCGGATAAATGACACTATTTAACTTACCTTAAAAACACAGAGCAAAATGCACTTCAAATAAGTGAATTACCCTCCTGAGATTAACGTAAACATTTTTTCTACCCATCTATATGACAAGTACAAAGTTAGACACCCTTAAAACATGTTATCGCATGTTTTGAGTTTGGCCAAGATTCAGTGCCGCTAAGTGTATATTTATTATCATATTTAATTTATACATATATATATATATATATATATATATATATATATATATATATATAATTCTCATACATTTATTATTTATAACTCAAGCATATTTTTACAATGATTGTATAACAGGACAGCACTAGGATTTTGGCATATTCGTTCATGGCGGTGATTCTGTCTCATTCCACAAAAAAATCTAAAGAGACGCGAGAAACCCGTTAAAGAGACACAACAATGAAAAGTAGAGAGATAATTGCTTATCTACAGTTTGGCAGAAGTGTAGAATGCTGGCTGTGCCCCGTGGATTCGCCCACGTATCTTTTTATAGGAATCATTGTGTTAAATTTTTTTACATACCAACCATCAACCCCAAAGACTTTTGACCAACCCCAAAGACCCCATCAAAACTATTATCTATATGCAACTTTTTAACGTCTATGCAACAGCACAGCTACGTATACCATTTAAGCACATATTTACAAAATACTAACTCGGTAAATATTGTACTATCTGGTGATCGATCCCACGGTCTTCTGCAGCATGAGAGCGTCTCCGCGGAAACCATGGCAGAAGACATCGGCAGGATATAAGCAGGATTGTAGACTATGCAGGAGAGGGAGGGAGGGCTCAACTGTCCCTTTGGTTTTGAATTTTGTTGAAATACCAAACAGCACATAAATCCATACCTCCCCTATCCAATCATCACCAATTGTTACGGAGCATGGTATTGTTCCCACAGTTAATGAGCCAGGCCAGGTGTGTTCGAGCATCATCGGCGGCCGTTGATCTCCATAGAGACGTGGCAAGGTGACAGTTCACACGCGGCCGGAAGCCGCGCTGCAGTCCCTCAGTAATGCACCGAGAGGTACACGGAAACCGGTAAATGTATACATCCAATCGACAACGATAACATAGTTGTTGAACAACACGACGTCCCATCATTTTGAGCTTTATTTCGAGGATGCGAAGGATCGTGTAACGTTTTGCCATTGGTAAGTAAGTATGTGTGTCGACTATGGACGCATCAATGTGACGTCAGCGTTTTTAGTAAAGTTCCGTTAGGGTTTGTTTACAACCGTATAAATATTGAGAGTGTCCCTACAATCGATAAACAATACTGCTTTTTTGTGTATCCTATATTTTAACCGACGTTGCCTAAGGAGGTGTAGAATGTAAAGGAATGATTGTATATGATTGATGTTATTACTGCAACGAACTAAGGCTAACATAAAGTATGGGCTTCGTTGTCAAGTTTCATCCCTTTTTCTTAAAAGCTCTTTCCCTCAACAAAAATAATTATTATGAAAGATTTACTTCACGTCTTTCTTCGTAAAATATACGAAGTTCGAGGAACCTTTATTTTTTTAAACAAACTTTTTTTGGTGTACCTTCGATAGATATATTTTGGCATCGTTTATTGCGATAGCCAGCCGGGAGATCTTTGGACAGCTAGATGAGACGATGGCCACAAACCCATTTTAACCAATTAACTGTGACCATGGGTTTATAATATAATTATGCACTTACTTTTTTTTCATCTGCATCTCCAACACAAAAGGTAGGAGCCGATATTATTTTAGGTCTGCAATGTTCCTTATTTCCCTATTATTAAGTGGTAATACCATGCTGCGTTACAGCCGTATTAGGTTCGCACGACTGCAAAGGCACCTCTCGCTCATATGATACAGCCACCAAGTGACAGCTATTATGTCGCGTTACGTGCACTTTGTGCGTTTTCGGTGACCTAACGATGACGAAGATGGGAGATGGACGAAGGGAAGAGGGCAATACATCTGCGTATCAATAATCTCGATTCTAATTGTCTATGGGCGTCGTTAGTCACAAAAAGCAAACACACGTCGTTTTTTAAAACGCTGTTCTTGTAAAATTGGAAAAGTGTTTTACTTACTTTTAGACGATTGCGTACAAAAATATTTTTTTTCTGAGTTTTAGCTCTACACAAGACTCAAAACTTTTGAGCCGCTCTAGTATACTCAACACAGGCAATGCAGATATTAGATAAGCTAATTAGCTCTGGGCGGACTGCTCCGGGCATGCATTAAAGAATCATGTTACATGCACTTTTGGGTACATCACTCACCCGCAACCTAAATACATGACCTGTTCTATGTATGCGTTAGTGTATATATTCTTTCACTTTTCTAGACCTGTCATGTTTCTACTAATCCCAAGTGATTGTGAGACGACAGTTGCACATAAATCTGCTAGGGTCTCATTTTGAAGAGCTTCAGAGGTTCAGATGTGAACAAAATGGAAGAAATAAAAAATAAAGAACAGCGCCACTAACTTTTTTTTATAGGATAAAGGGCCAACGAGCAGGGGACTACCGGCGGGAGGCAACTACCGCCGCCCATAGACTTCCGCATGACACGAGGCTATGCAGACGCGTGACCTTAACTTACCTGGCATAGACAAAATCGGAACTGTCAAGTAGTAACACTCATAGCATGGTTACAGGCACTTACCAACTTCTAAACTCCGGACAGTTATTAGAATTTGAAAAATCCTAAGAGCACTTTTTGTATGGTTTGAACCGGGATTCGAACACGTCTGCGGCTGAACGTACTTACTACTAGACTACGAAACAGTTTAAACAGCCCAGAGAGTCTAATACAATAAAAATTATACAATAATAATAAAAGTTATATATTCCTTTAAAAAAAAATAAGTGTAAAATACAGTGTCTGGAAGAAATCCAGAAGAAGATGGAGAAAAAAGAGAAGACGATAATAAACACGTGTAACGGGGTTCTCCGCTCTTCTTCAGGTCATAGCAATTAATCTGTGGTACGTAAAAATAGACACTACAAGTTACGTTAACACACTTGTCCACACCGGTAAACTTATACAATAACAACTACAATATCAATGTGTTGTAAGTGACACTGTAAATTGTATTCGCCTAACTGTTGTAACTGTACATTGAACTAATGCTAGATCAATTTACAATAACACTAATGATTGTTATTAAATTTACAATAACACTAATGATTGTTATTAAATTTTTATTTAGGAAACCTTCGACGACCACTTAGTATAATCAATGAACTAAAACTAATTCCGGATGCAATCGCAACACTTAGTAATATTTAAACGCAGTCAAACTTAGGTACATTTATTGATTGAGAGCAAATATAAAGTGTAATAAACATCAAACAATTTGATTTGGTAATGTCGACATACCTCACTAATGAAGTATTGTCTCGGAAGTTTGTTTTAAAAAGCGTTTTGTAAAAGATGTTTCGCGTTTAATTGTTATTAAATTTCGCTCGGAGGTTGTAGCGCAGTTTATTAAGAGGCGTTGGTAATTTAATTAGGCGAGTTTCTTTGACGTTGGCTCATTTAATATTTTTATTGAGAGGGACGCCTCGGGTGCCTAATGTATTTATGTTACACTATTATATAATTTAGTAGCAGCTAATTGTTATAAATAACAGACTTGGCTCACCACTACACACTGAGAGACCGGAGGCACAGTTAAACTGTCTTGGAAACAGCATCACATTTAATCAGAGGTAAATAGGTGGAACAGGAAATAATTCCATTCCATTCCCCGCCCTAGTCAAAGCCAGTACAAGATTACAATGACTTTTGGAAGCCAAGAAAAGAGAGGGCAGCTAGGTAAAGCCCAGCTGCTGTGCACCGCGGATATATTGAATCCGAATTCAAAATGACTGACTTTGAATTTGTTATCATTTAACATTTTGTTACATCTAATTTGTTACAATGTCCGCGGCATGAGATTGTTGCACTATTATTATTGTGGTATAAAAAAGGCACTCGAATCGCCTGATTATAAGTCATCTGAGGACATATAGATAACTAGCCCTCCCTTACACATCGGCGGAATTGAATTGTTTTATCCCGTAAAATAGTGTGAAACAATAACGTAACGCCGAAAGCAACTCGCTTATGTTTCTCGCGCACCTTTTACCCCTGAATCATATTCGGTAGAGTAAACCAATATCGTGTCGGAACTGACACTCACAGTTTCTTTTAAACACAAACCGCAGAAAGCAACAGTAAAACCATAAGTATTTGCTAAATATTCCGGATCCCACAATGTAAGCAGTATCATAAATTGGTAAGTTGGACAAACTTACATATCTGGGTGAAATTTTATTATAACCGGTCTAACAGTGTAAGTGATTAACCAGGACAGACATCGTGTGACGAGATTTTTGCGACGTTTATAATGTGTACTTTCATCAGCTAATCTCAGGAGTTTAAAAATTCTTTCAATGTTAGATAGCTCATTTGTGTAGAAAGACTGTTGCATATATAACACTATTATGAGTAAACGGGATATGCGAGGGAAAACACGAGGCGCTGCTAGTAAAAACAAAAGCCTAGCTTTTGTTCTTTACCATTAATATTGATTTGAGAGAGAGACAGCCTTTAAACATATTTATAAAGCTACGCGTCCCTTTGTCCGTGATTATAAACGATATTTCCAAGTGGGATGTTATGTAGGTGGACACGGCAGTTTTCCAGCGCTCCGTGGACGCACGCTACCGGGCCCACTCGAGCGTTAATGTAACCACAACGTCGCTAACAATATTCGCTAGCTGTAAATGGGCTAACTCTAAATTGGCATGTCATTATTCATATTAACATTTTACATTACACTGCATTTTTAATTGCATGCGGTTGTTTCCATTGCAAAAAACCGGCCAAGTGCGAGACCGACTGGTCGGTACGGCGCAACGGCAGGAACGAGCATGTATCTTTTTAGAAATCCATCCGTACTTGTCCTTTTTTTTCTTTTCGGACCCTAACTTTTGCTGTGGAAAGGAAGAGAAGCACAATACAGCTTCGTCGGATTGCTGTGAGTGCTAGAGTGTAGAGAGATTAGGTTCGGGGTCAAAAGAGGGATAGAACCCTCTCTCTCTCTCTTCCACAGATGGGTAGGATACATCCCGAAATGAGAGAGTCAGTAATAGCTAATTTAACTATTATTATCATGGCCAGAGGGACCGAGAGGTCAAACCTCCTCCGATTGTGAAATGGTCTCGGCGCTGACGTGAACGTTTGGCTCATGGAGAGTATCATGGCCTAGGTCCGTACGTCTTCAAAATAAATCACGTTTTTTATTAAAACCTCAAAGATATAGCCGTTTATGTGAATATTTTCTATCGAATATCTCTTACGGAGAGTGACCATCCGAACTTACAAAGATGGCGCGATGTTGGAATATAAAAAATGTCAGTAATCCGCTCAGCTCCGAAACACTGCAACATCAAATCGCCCTTTAATGCTGAATATTAAAGACAACACAAGATGAAAGGAACGTCAGATGCAAGTTTTAAATGTACCCGCTGTTAAATCGAGTCCTGTGGGGGCGCTTCAATCTCGTAGAATATTGAATATCCACAGGATATTACTTGTAATGTGGACTGGACACACTATTGCTGTCCAACATGATGTATATTCATCAGGGTGACTACACTTCGTATGTTTATTTTTCTTGACGGCTAGTTAACCGAAAGAGAAAATAAATTAAACTTTATTGTCAAATGTTTTTCCAATCATACTTACAGAACAATTAGAGAACAAGTTATTCCTGATGAATTAATGTTGCAATGAAATGAAAAAAATGTGGAGAATATGTACATTTAAATAATTCTCCGTAACAAGAAATAAAAGAAATGTACTTGCCAAATGTTTTTCAATGAATGCCTGAATTAATGTTACTACACGTTTACATAACATCTCTGACAGAAGAACTAATGAATTGGGCCGGTACGACGAGGGGATATCTCTCGCTCAGATATACAGCCATAAAGTGATAGCTATGCATTTTCTGTCAAGCCCTTTCACCCTATTCTGGTGACCACCAGATACATTGTTTTTAAACTGAAAATGTATAAACACGTAAGTTATATAACGATGTCACTATTTTTGTAAACGAACCATGCTGCAAGGCATGCTAAATGATAGTGTAAATAATGTTAGAGTTAATCGAGTTTAAAACTTGATACAATATCCATTTATATATATTTCTATATTAAAAATCTATAGTTATAAAAGTAAGTAGTCAGTCCACAGACAATTTTATATTTATTTATAATATTATATTTATTATATATCAACGGGCGCCATATTTCCACGGATAGTAGATCCGTGGAAATATGGCGCCCACATCAGAGTGTCACTTACAGCATGCCTTCATTATTTTCTTGCTATATTTGCCTTGATATTAGTCCCAGTGATAAACATTCACAATCAAAATTTGCAGACATTACAGGTGGGTATATAAATACCAGTCGAACAGCCGGCCATTTTGTTAATAAAGCGTGTGTGTGACACCGGACAGGACACGGCTATGCGACATAATGAGTGCGGAATGTCGGAGCTATTACGACACGTGTTCCCGGTAGGGGAGGGCCCCGGATTCCAGACCTGATTTGATATTAGCAGGGAGCTTCTGTTTTACGAGTTACCGGAAGTAATCAGCAATATTTGATGAGAATCAATATCTGTGTTTTGTATAATGGGAAAAATCAGAAATCCATTCTTGATGGTAACTACACGCCCATAATGATGTTTATGCACTACCAGATGATACGCAGACGCATTCGGATTCTCAAGCTGCAATTGCCGCGACTGATGCATCATTTCACGGACATCCTATTTCAATGGGTGCTTAAGAAATATTCTGTAAAATTATTTGAAGAACATAAAAACGGAACGCTTAAAATATATTTTAATGTATCTCTTATCATTTGTGTTATGCGTATAGTATAGATAGGTACATACTAACATTCCAAAAACATAACCCCTCGTTCTAACACAGTCGCATATAAAGCAGGCTAAATAACCTTGTCTTGTGTTTCCTCTGTCTGGGCTGCGGCAAATTGGTGGTAGAGTAAATATAATGTATTTGTAGATATGTATACATCCTTTAACAGCCTTTTTTGTATAATAGGGACAAATGAGCGTGGGGAGCGTTTTGATGACTACCGACGCCCATAGACATACACATCATTATCATGCAGATGCGGCGCCCTGGGTGGGTTCTATCCTTCGCCCCTCCAATGAGCCACCGGCTACTCACAGACCGCACGAACCGCGACATCATAGCCGTAACTTAACGGCAGTGTCATGTGAGCGACAGGTACATCCACAGTAGCGCCGGCGGAAATACTACCTCTTTCTATTTTGCAAAGTAAAATATAAAATATATTTTGAAAATTTTAATAAAAAAAAAATATTTCAGGCTACTTCTGCGGTTCTACCGGCTTGATTCTGCTGGAGCATGCATGGCAGCAGATAAGCTACCACACAAGATTACGAAATATTGCAAAACTTATATATATTTTTTTCTTCTAGGTCAAGTAGAAACAAGAAGAAAAACTAAAAGTACTTAGACTTTGTATCCACTTATCTTTGCTATACTTAACGCTAGTAGAATATTGAACGCCTTTAAAAAGCTGAGAGCAAATACATTTATTCAAAGAAAATTAAAAATAAGTCAGGAATTCCTTTTATATTTATTGAAATATCTAGTTACCATACTAATGCTCTAAAGGGGAAACATTTGATTATTTGTTTCCATTGAAAAAAACTTGAACCATTAGAATCCTTTTTCTTTTTTTGCTGATGCGGGGAAACGCCCGACGCCCTTCACTGGCTCTTCGTGGGGTTCGGTTGTGTGTGGAGCTCTCGGCACATTATAGTGCCGAAAGTGTGGGTACACAAAAACCAAGGCGAGTGCCATCGGTGCAGCCTTTGATGAGGTGCCCCGGAACAAATAATCATCAGGGCACATCGACAGGTAGTCAGCCCCCCTAAGGCACCGACGTCACCTCCAGAGATAGGGTTGTGCCGCATCACAGGCAACCCCACCGACTTTGGAACAGTGCAATGGGGTGAGGTTCTCATCCTCTCACCTTGCCCCGTACGAAACAGTGCCGCCTCCTTTTGCTCTTTTGTCCCCTATTCTTAAAAGAGCAGGCCCCTCCTCGGTTCTTTTCTCGATTGTCTCGATTCACCACTGGCTGCTGAGCCTCACCGCCACGACACGGCTTGAACCATGGTGGGCAACCATTAGAATCCTACAATATCTATGATTAACATATGCCTATAGGTATAAAATTTTCTAAAACCTTAGAGATCAGAATGAAAATTTCGATAATGAATCCAAAACTGAAATATTATATTTTTTTCTTTCTTATTTTTATGACAATAAATCCTTATGTTTTGACTACAGCAAGATGACAATATTGTTTGCAGCTTTATAGCTGCAATAAGATAGCCGCTAGATGACAATAGTTTTGCATCGTAATAGCTGCAAAAAATGTTATTATTATCATCCAGTTGTCCCGACATACGTTGTACCGTCCTAAATTGGACTTGTCAACAATGTGTATGTAACAATGTGTATTGTTTACGAGGCCCAAATGAAAATGTATAATTCATATTTTTATAAATCAATTAATTTTTCACATATTTTGTAAAACATCCATCCGAGGCCGGTGTGAATGTTAGTACATAATATCCTCAAATAATAGTTAGAAGTAACTTTACAAAAATGTAAATGAGATAAAAGTGCATTTCCAGTAATCCTTTGGTTTGGAATGCCCGCTACTCTTTGTGTATAAAATACATATAACAATATGTCTAAAATTCGTAGCTGTATTTTAAAAGCCTTCATCTGTGCATGCTATCGATTGCAAAAGCTATTGTTGAAATCGGTGTAATTAGTTCGTGATATAAGCGCTTTCAAAAAAAAATATTAATATACTTGATGAAATATCATGCTCGTTCAGACTCTAGATAAAAATTTGAATACACTAAGATCTTGATGAAAATACTCTATTCTGTTAAACACTGAAGTCCGCAGTATAATGTAAGGATCATGTGACAGCTATGAGTCATTTCCATATACCATGTCTCAATAAGGTGGTGTGCACACGAGCGCTACGGCACGCGCACGCGCAGATTTATCAGTCTGTAATTAAACGCGCACATTAGCGAGCAGCGACCGACCGGGTGCGCCGCGCGCTGCCGCAGCTGTCGCTCGCGTGTACTGTACCGAACACATCTTGATACATATGCTTATAATAATACTTTAGAAAGTGTTTAAAGAAGATAAGGAAAACACCCTTGACCAAATGTAACTATATAGAAACCATTTCCTTAATGTCCTCTGTCAGTGTTGTGATACCTAGCGACACTATCCATAATTGAGTAACGATCACTGAAAAGCGTTGGACACAAAATAAAGCAAACCAGCATTGCATAACAGACCATTAATTGTTACATTATAAATAACAATTTCGAAGGTGTGGACACTGTTCTTATCTTTGCAGATACACCCTTAACATCATCACGTCTATTTGACATACGATAAGTAGCGTGTCTCAAATCGTTGATGACTAAATTAAACCTCTGGCAGCTTGATTCTTTAGTCCTACGGAGTGATTCTACTTTCCTTTGCGTTTTTTATTGTATTAGCTACGTAGATTGTATCGAAGAGTTATTTACCTAATTAACACCATAACAAAATTTCATCTTCAGACATCGCGCTCGAATTTAGGTTATTTTAACGATCTACATCTACACACTCATCCACGGTTGGTGATCGTAGTGGGTACTTCGAACTCCCCTTGCCTCACTAAAACTTTGTAGAAAATCTCAGTGGCCTTGGTGGTTGAGGTATTTATTGGCTCCAGGATCAGCGACGAGCTAGCCTGAAGCCTTACTTGCACCCTTGACGACCACCAACATTGGTTACAATTAAGAGTCGCGTAGGAGACGCTCTTAATGGCTTCTACGCGCTCCAATCCCTCGACAAAGAAGCGGAACAGATACGGCAAGTATTCCACTGACCACAAGTTCCCTCTTAGATGGCCAGAGAAAAAAAAAATTCTAAAAAAATTAAACACGAAATAATTAATACAAAAAATAACAATTAGTGTATCGCGATATTATATGATGCCATAAGAGATTGTTGCAGTCATAGTTGCATATACCGGAAGACAAGCTCCGTCACATATGAAACCAAAGTTAGGTGACGGCGCGCAGTCATTGCGTGGTTATAAAGTCTTGACGGTCCAATGGCATTTGTTTGCGATCCGGGTTTGGGTGACACGTCAGTCTCGATACTTTCACGGTCTTTCAAGCAGCACCGTTGTTAAAGCAATCTATATTCTTTGGAATATATAATGGGATTATGGGGAGTTACGCTCGCTACGGCCTTATAATAAATAACCAAATATAAATATATCCCTAGCCAGTATTAAAACTGCTTGTGACCTTTATCAACCGAAATCGCGTGACGTATCGTGATTGTCTAAGCACTGACAGATGTGTGGCGGAATGTAATTGTTGTAACTTTACAGTACATTTTATATCAGTCGGCGCTCGGCGAGCACCCCAATGTTACCGATTCATTCACCTCGTCAGATGTTCAATGGGGCGAGTTTCGGAGGTTTTTTGGGTGCTTTTTGATTTGATTTAATGGCTATTTGTTTTAAATGTAGAACTGGTGATTGACTTCACACCCGTGGTCGTGTAAAGCAAGTATGCGCAAAAAGAATAATACATGTAAATAGTTTTAATGTAAATAAAAACATTTTCCTCAGAAATATTTCAAAGTCCTTGTGTAGGTCGAAGTTGCGAACGTACCACAGTGAGCCGGTGACTATTCGCAGGAAGCGACTCTTCACTTTTTTGCAAAATCTCTACGTGAGAGGGTCTTGCGTGAGCGAATACTGCGCTGGAATATGACAGTATCGGGCGGATACAGACTTTATAGAGTTTGAGCTTGTTACTGTGAGATATTTCTATTTTAGCGTTTGTATTGTGAATAAATATAATTAATAAAGCTTATGTAAGAAGTACTGCATTTTATTACTGATCGGAAATCATTATACGAGGTACAATAGATTGTAAAATTGAATAAACAATAAATAGGCATGAAACATTTTTTTTATTTTTCAGCTTTTTTTATTTTTTAGCTTCAGTGTATTTAGTAATTCAATAATTTATGTGGGCATAAAAACATCACAATACATGCTCCTTTCTTTATTTTCATTTATAGCGAACTCTTCTCTGATTGTCTCTTGGTTTAATTATCATTACTCAGCGAAAAAGTGCATGTCATGTTTACACACCATCACTTTTGATCAATGTGTATGTGACACACGTGACATTTGTCATAATATATATGTTGTATAGTGAATAAATATAATTATCTGCAAGATAATGATCAGGTGGTACATATTGATGGGAGAGATATAGTGGAACGAATTACCTTATATATGATGAGATATTTTAGTGGAATGAATTAATTATATGGTGTATTGCGAGGGGTTCGTGTCACAGTAAAGGGCAGCTGTATTTCCTAGAATGTTTTTTGACAGCTCAGAGTTTTTTTTATTATTTCGAGAGATAATGTTGTTAATAAACATTTCAAGGTATCCCGAGAGGTCGTCATTTTATTCTATTCGCCACTGTGCACTACGGCGGCTAGTGCATATATAATATAGTAGAATAGAGATGACTTGGGCGACGAGTTTCGTGCGGTAAGTTCCAATGTAAGACGGGTGAAACAGTTCATAAAGTGGAAGAACTCATCGGGCTGTCATTTCAAATCTATCGCCAAGTTGAAAGTTGACAAAATTAGGTAACTATAATTTCCGAAAGATGGAAAAAATTATTAATAATTCATAACAACAACACATTTTCACACCACTTCCATAAGGGCTTAGGCGGAGAGAACCGAACGGCACATATTTTTGTAATAGGTAAGGCCATGTGGCATAGGAGGAGGTAGTGTAATGCATGGTGCATAACACTGCATCCACCTACGCAACGTAATTGGGCCGGCACGACCGAGGAGGTACCTCTCGCTCAGTTGATACCGCCGTAAGTGACACCTACGGTGTCGCGCTTCATGTTGCTTGTGAGTAGCCGGTGGCCCATTGGGATGGGGGGGGGGGTGAAAACGTGGGCAACGCATCAGCATAATTATGCTGATGTTCATGGGCGTCGGTAGTCGTTGAAAGGCTACGATTGCTCGTTTGTGCTATAAAACAGAATATCACGTTACACAATGAAGATTTTAGATTTGCATTGTTTCCTCCACGTTCTATCTGCTAATAAAAACTATATAATATTAATTACAATATTTGACGTGATTAAATCGTTAACCAAATCATTATTGGAATTAATTAACATGATAAAAATATTCGCTCACGAGTAAATAAACTGGAAGGACGTGCAATAACCCGTTACCCTATTATCTTGTTTCAGTTAGCAAGTGGCAGTCGTAAGGTGTATCGCACCCCTCAAGGAACAGGTCAAGGCGGCGGCCACCTGTTGCCCCTCCGCTACGTGCCTCAAGGAAATTGGGGGAGCCGTAGACAGCGATTATGATTTTATTAACCCCCCTCGTGATTATGTCTCGCATTAATCATAAACTTGTTGAGTAAACATTGGCTTAAGATGTATATCTAAAGTGTTGTAGGGTTACACGAATATAAAAGAAATGTTTTACTCTATTCTATTATTATTTTAAGATATCTATGTTATTGACAAACCATATATTATATATGGTTTGTCAATAACATAGATATCTTAAAATAGATACTACTATACATTTCTTAATACTGTTACCCATCCGCATGTCTCACAGGCATTTAGGAATTATCGCCAAATAAAGGTCATTTTGAGACAGCCATGCAAAATATATGAAACAACAGCGCCTCGCTCCGTATCGCTCGCACATACTCTGCTTCTATTCAAGTAAATTATGTAATATCACAAGTGTATCATCGCGCTTCAGCCAGCTCACCTCCTTAAGTGTAGGTCAGAAGGTGGGCAACGAAGAAGGAGGGTAACGCATCGGTACAGTAATTGTGTGGGAGTTCATGGCTGTCGTGAAAAGCCCCCGAAATCTCGTTTGCCCCTATATTTTGTTAAAAAAAATTAGAAAAAATTCACGTAGACTGTTGACAAAAGTGAAGAATGCTAACAACGCGGCTTGATGAGGTGCTCTGGATCCGTGAGACATGAGGGCACTTCGATGGCCAGTCAGTCCCCGCAGGGACCGACGCTACCTCCACGGAGGACATCAGACACCTTTGTCGGGACAGTGCAATGGGGGTAACGTTCCCATCCTCACTCTTTGGCCCGTTAGAAACTTTACAGGAGGTATTTTAGCCCATGGGCTAAAGAGTGAATACCAATACTGATTTTACATATTGGAATATAGAAGTGATTGTACTTATAATGCTCAGATATGCTCAGTGCTTTTTCTTCTTCTTCGGTCCTAGCTTTACCCCTTTTTCTGTGTCAGATGATTGGGAGCTGGGCTACCTAAATCTAGGGGATTTTAGCTTCATTTGAATACATGAAACCGGGTTTACTCACAATGTTCTCCTTTAATGTAAGAGCACTTGGAAAATATGTTAGGAAAACTCTTTGGTACGTGGTGAGGTTCGAACCTGGGCCAACGGAACAGAATCCGAGTCGCTAACCAAGACTCAATGCTTATGAATATAAACTAACTACACTAAAAAAACGTGTTTATTGCAAACTAGGACCCGTTATAAATTACATCTACCGTTCACTCATCACATTCTATATTATAAACAACTATAAAAATGAACTTCTACCTCAAGGTGGAGGGACGTGCGAAAAAATTTTTTTACAAACACATAAAATATTGTAGGCACTTCCCGCTCATGTAACACCGTCTTTGAAGATATGGCCTTGCTGTCGTAATTCGCGCGGTTTTCTTATTGAAGGTGAGGGCAATCGACAAATGCGTATTTAAAAAGGCGCAGGTCGCCACAAAAAAGCTCCGTTCGATCGTTTAACCATTTATTTTTCCATTCTATAAAAACTAATTTTAAAAACGTAAATGCGATATAGATGCATTTTTGGTAACTTCGCTGGGAAGACAGAGATATGTATGGGTGTAAAGTTCCATATAGAACCCTGAATTATCAGTTAGAAGAATATCTAATTAAAAATAATTCGACTATGTTAGTGTTTAATTACAAAAAAATATATATACTGCCCCACCATGATGCAAAACTTGTGGTGGCCCAGGCGAAGCCAATTGGACCGAGGGGGCTGCCCTTTATACCCCGATTATAAGAAGAGGGTACTAAGGAGCAACAGGAGGAGGCGCTTTTGCGCTCGCTTTTTGGGAACCCTTTCACTATCCGAAAGTTTTTTTTTTATAACACAGGAGGCAAACGGGCAGTTGGGCCACATATAAGTGATCACGAACGCCTATAGACATCCGCAACACCAGAAGACTCGCAGATGGGTTGTCTGCCTTTCAGAGATAAATAGGCTCTAGGTTTGGGAAAAAAAAGGGGGTAGCCGTTTCCATAGAGAAGTAGTGCGTGGGAAAAATTGCGCTTGAAAAGTTCGTGGGGTTGTCTGTGGTGCGGGGCAACCCTTCTATGAAAGACGCCCTGATGATTTGTTATTCCAAGGCGCCTCACCAAAGACGGGACTGATGGCAGTCGCGGTACTTTTCGTGAGTAGGTGGTCCTTTAGAGGGGTGGCGGAAAGAAAGGCAGAAATGCATTACAACAACAATGCAGTTGTACATGGGCGGCGGTAATAGTCAAAATGCTCGTTGGGGCTCCTTACTATAAATACCATTGTGGAAGAAAATTTCAAAAATGTTTCCTCAGCGGGAGCCTATAGGTTGTAAACGCTACGTGTGCACATGATTTCAGCTCGATTGGTTCAGAGATTTCGACCAGGCCATGGTAGATAAAGCTCTCAGTGAATCACTATAGAATTTGAACCATTTTAAAAGATGTTAGTCATGTTATTAGTCGGTATAGTTTCATGATGATGAAATTAATGAACGCACGCATTCGATATTGCGTTCGCTATCCAATAAACAATACGACTGTTGGAAATGCATCAAGAGTATCGAATGGCGTCAACGTGTATGGATCATCAAATACCCTTGGCCGGCTGATGGCTCTGATATGTTTGACAATATTGTTAATGGACACAATTACTGCCAAAATAATTATTCAATAATGCTTATGCGAATTTTACTATTAAAATAAAATAACTAAATCGACAAAATATTTTTATTATTTTTACAATTATAAAAAAAGTACCTTCGCGCCTATTATCCCCGAAGCAACAGGCAGAGATGTGCTAGTACATCCACAACTCGTAAGTCCAGTAGATATACTAGAACACCCACGATTAGCCAAGGTACTTAAATTATATATAATATATTAAAATTTATAATATATTTCATTTTTTCTGTATGTACGCCGACGCCCATAGACATCCACATTATTGTCATGCAGATGTGTTCCTCCCCTTTTCCTCTAATCGGCTACCGGCTACTCGCAAACCGCAACAAAACGCGACGGACTAGGCGTCACTTAACGGCGGTCTTCCTTTGAACTAATGATTAGGAGTAGGTATTAGTTTTCAATGATTGTGGATTATTTTCATCCGATGACGACTGAATAGTGATTCTTAGGGTGCGTAAGAGAGCCAGCCAGAAGTAGATACCAGAAAGTAGAAATTCACCACTTGTACATATTCACAAAAATCTCAAAACAAAATCCACAAAATTCTGTGTGTGTATGATTGATTTTCACAAAATGTATAAAACCGATTTTCATGTGGTTTTCACCCATAGATAGAGGGAATTCCAAGATGCTTAAGCTTATAACTCATTTACGGGCAAAGCCGGGGCGGGGCGCTAGTATATTCATAAATTTAAAGGAGCGCTATACGTTAATTTGTTTGAACAATCAAACTGGCATCGGCATTCGTAAGTACCCTTTAAGTGTAAAGATAATGGAGAGAACAGAATAGCAAGTACCCGCATTTTGTTCGCTCTAACGGACTAGGACACTGAGGGTACTCAGGGGTACTAGGGCACTGAGGGTACTCGGGGGTACTTGGAATACCTACACAGGTTACAAACAGAACTGAAACTGCGAACATAATGGATATTATATTGTTCATTAAAATTTTTAGTCGGAGACATAGCCTGGACTTCTATCGACGAAATTCTGTTATTGACATCATCAGGACGCTTTTTTATAGAATATGAGGGTAAACGAGAAATCGGAGCCTTTTTACGACTACCGCTACCCCGACTTACTGTGCCGATGTGTTGCCCTGCTTCTTCCACCCATCAACGGGCCACCGGCTACTCGCAAACCACACGAAACGCGACACTGAAGATGACATTTTACGGAGATGTTATGTGAGCGAGAGCTACCTCCCCGGTCGAGCCGGCCCAATTTCGTTGCATGGGAGGATGTATTGTCATGCACTATGCATGCCACTACAACCTCCTGTGCAACGGCACATATTTACCTACCTCTTCCTACTGGGTGGTGACGAGTCATACAACCGCCATGTTTTATGGTGAAACTAATGTATGTGGAGAAAGCGAGACAAACCTCTAAGGATCATCACATATAGCATTCGATTCTATCCGCCTATCACTAGAGAACTGGCGAGAGGATATGTTGTTGTAGTTGTCCAAATATACGACACATGATAAGTTCCATTTGGTGACCTCCCTACACCCTCCCAGTCTCTCCAGAGCGATATCGATTCCGATGCAGTTCAGCAGTAACGTTAGAAAACTATTATCTAACCTCACTCGGTGGGCCCCCTATGAAATAGTAAAAAGCCGCGGAACCCTGTCCTGGTAAACTGCCCGAGCGAGCACCTGCCCGTATCACGGCAGCTGCCGCAGATACGGAACCCGTTCATACGGGCCGAGATATATTCAATGCTCGGATAAAGGACCCTCGTTATGCTTCAACAATAATTGACAATTTGCATAAATTGTTCGTCACTAAAGAAGTGAATCCTTGATAATAATAACCAACAATTTTGAATGACTGAAATTTGTATTGTGGACTCTGACAAGAGACAATTTCTTCAATTTTCTTTTATTTACTGTATGCTGTGCTCTCGCCGTAAAATGGATCCCAACTGGCCTACAATTATTTTTTTGGGAAGAATTTTTTTTCGGATCATTCCAAATTGTAATCTATATTTCAACCAAGTGTCATCCAAATTTTCAACAGTTCGCGTATAAGAGTACATACTCGTACTAACATTCGCATTTATAACATTAGCAGGATTAGTTCGATGAAAATGAGGCTAATCATTTTTATATACATGAAGTTAATTAATTAATGATACTTATTAAAATGTTTCTAATGCAATGTCAAAAGGTATGTTGTGCTGGTAAAAATATGGGATGCTACTAGTGTTACAAAAAAATATTTATTAATGTAGGTACCTAAGTTAATATTATACTATAAACAAAATAAATTTATATCTTTTTGTAGGATTTATTTAAATACTTTCAATAAAATAGGATGTAAATGAAATGTGAGAAATTATCATTCACGCCATGGTCAATGCTCATCGCATCGCTTATGCAGAATTACTTTTAAGTCGTTCTGGGATATTTACCCATTTATATTTATTAATATGGGAATATTAATCAAAATAATAACATTGATAAATAAAAATATCTGTGGACCTATCACACCACGCTGATCTAGGCCTGTAGTAAGTACCGCAAGGATTCTTTCTACAGGTACATGACAACGGAAATATATTTATGATTTTGATTATAGAAATACATATATAAGCATCCATGACATAGGCGCGATTCAAACTCACCACCTCACACGTAACAAGCGGATTAACCGCCACATAATCAAATGAGCCAGCCGGCCGTCTGACTAAATGAAATTGCGATGTATCCACATATTTTACCGTAAAAATATAGAAGAGTATAAAATAATATGACAACAAAAAACATAATATTATTACGGACAAATCGACATTGTCAAAAAAATCTGCTAATGCTTTAGGATTAATTTATAGCCAAATCCACCGTACATTAAACATTTTATACAAAAGAAGAATATAATCACAACATAACGGTCTCTGGATCACGGGGGCACATATAGGTATTCACGTCCCCCTTCCAAAAGCGCGTGTGCCGAAAAACACAATAAAATAATCCAACGAACAGTATGGAGCAAGTTTTGTACAGCTAGCAAAGTTCGAAATTTAAACGCTGCTTTTTGATTTTTTAGTTTAGGCCAGTATTTAAGATTTTTGTTAAAATTTTATAACATTATAATCTAAAGGTGGCGACGACTATTTAACTACCAACTTTTAAATAAAGTCATGACCTTTTTCTTGCCAATTATAGTAGGTGCATGCTCCATGTAATTTAAATTGCACATCATGATTAAATGGCACATCATGACTTTTCTACTGATCAAAAATAAAAACTAGCTTATTACGTTAGTAGTGCTCCTAACATTGGTAAATTTATATGATATCTGAAAATGAGAGCCAGCACAGGCCCAAAGCCGACACAGCAAAAACTGCGTCCAAGAGTAGGCAACGGTATAAAATTGTAATGCATGCTCCGTGTAAGCTAAGTGAAAACTAGGAAGCATAAGGTAATAAAAGTACTTTTTGTCAATATGCGTGTATAAAATTGACAAAGACATTTATTATCAAATTCAAAGCAACATCTTTTTCTACATGAGCACAGCGTGGCTATCCAGGCTCTATGTGAACATCATTAAAAACTTAGTTGGTGATTAATAGGAGCCGGTGGTAGACGATCCCATCGTATTTTGAATAAATATAATTAAAAAATATTACTCATTTTAAATATTTGAATTTTAATAAATTTGAAAAAACTTTTTTTAAGATCATACCAAGGTGCATAGCAGGAGGCGCGCGCGGCGCGTGGCTGGCGCGTGTGCGTTAGCTCAAACGAATCTGCACTGTCATGGCTGACGTTTTCAGGTGCCCTTAATTTCTTTATGTTCTCACTTTCCGGAACTAATCGGGTATACATTTATAAATGTACATCACTGTGTTAAGGGGAACTCACCGGCTATGCTTACATCACTTATTTTAAAGTACAATTATGAATATGCAGGTATTGTATACATGTTATATCTTTATTATGCCTTAAGTGCTTGTAATTAGAATGGAAAAGTAGACATAGAAATACGTCTCCGGAAATGAAAAAAATATAATCATAGTTCGATATTACAAATATAAAGTCACTACTAACATTGTCATAATTGGCTTAATGTCGTGTGCAGTGTGTACCCTGGGGTACATGGGTTGAAATGCAGCTTGTAGTATAAATCATGCTTGTATACACTTTCTGAAATGTATAAATATATTAAACATATTTCCGTTATCTAGTAACCGTACTACAAGTTCTTACGGTACTTAGGCGAGGACTAGACTAACGTGTGACGTTTGACGGATTATTATTGTTGTAGGTATTTTACGAGGAGTAAATGGCACCACATTATATGTAACTGTTGCGTTAAAAATATTAAAACCGTTAGGTAATAGCCACGTTAGCAAATAGGTACTATGAATCTCTATCGAAATAAGTAAGTTCACCATCTCATGTGTGTGCAGAACACTTCCTTATATACTGTATACATTTTGGACAAGACGTAAATAACCGCGGCCTCGCCAGTAAGTCTTTAATCCGTTCCGTGAAACATATTTTGTTTGGAGTTGCAATATACTTTACGACCGGTTCTCAGGTTTGTCAAATAAACACATAAAATTTCATAAAAATCGGTCCATCCGTTTGGAGTATTTTAAGAGTTCTATGAATTAATATTTAAAAAATGAAAAAAAAACGAAACAAATCGAATTAATGAACTCTGTTCTTACATTTGTCTTAAATTTACTCGAATGTTACTCATTGCAATAACATTTTTACAATAACATGAAATGTTTCGAAAACGAATTCACAAAAAATATTTACAATGTTTCCTTTTTATTTACTACTTTATATTTGAATTAAATGTTTAACCTCGCTGTGAAGTTAAATCCACCCTGATAAGTGAATAAGAAAATAATGTACAATTCACGTAAATTATAAAATTTGGAGAGGATGTTAAGATAGATATTAATGCTGTCGCCCGCGACTACATCGTTAGAATCGAAAGTACGTATTTCTATCGTCTATGTGTTGTCTCTGTTACATGAGGTACAACATTGCCCAGTTTCATCAATAATTCACGATGCATAGCGAATAAATCCAAATTATGGCATTTATAACTGTTGTGAATGAAGTTTACAAAACGGTCATAGTAACACAGCGGTGAAGGGTGGCTGTCACTCACAATCTGCTGATTAAATCCAAGCACACCTGCAGGACGGCATGTGCTCCTGGGCCCGTGGCCGTGCGCCGTGTGCTGAGGGTGGGTCGTCCCGGCAACGCCGCTGATAAACAATGTTTTACCGTCCATTACGATAGCCCTCTGTAAAAGATTGTCGGACCTTATTATTGTTAAACATTTTTTTATGTACGTATTGCTATAATTTCCGTTTTTCTTTTGTTATAAGATTCGTCCTATTGGACAGGCAGGCAGGACCTTGCAGATCTTATGACCATACCATCATTTTATAATTATACAATTTTGTTTCTTTCGATCTTTTAAAGTATTTTCAACAGGTTATACTTATGACTATTCAAACTTTGACTTAATTATGAACGAAATAAAAATTCGTGAGAAAAAAATAGAATAGCTATTAAAACCTTACTAGAGTAGGCACTTGTAGCAAAGGAAATGATCACTTGTTATTCTGGGTTCCCGGGTTAATCTGAAAAGTGTTCTAATACTAGAAAACTATTTTATCTTTTAAGAAATTCTTTCATGATTAACTAGTGCCGGCTTCAAATGCCGGAATAACTGCCATCTCTTTTTTTTTAAATTGCTTGAGTGTGTGAATTTAAAATTTGGTACAGTTGTAAATTATATGCAGAAGATGTGCGGAAAGTGAATATTTTAATAGGTATAACACGCATTAGAATTTATTATTTTAATCGTCTACGGCAGTACACTTAAGTGTATTAACTTTTGTACGACACATTTTATAATGTCAACTGTCCTACAAAATAGTTAGAGTTTTTATTACTTAGTAAGTGTTATATACTTACATGGGTTCAAGCGTTACGTCAGGATATGGAGGGCTGTGTCACCATCCTAAGAGACGGACTCCAGGTGAGGAGTGTTACGTGTACGATGCCGCGCTTTAGCACGTCACTGAGGTACACGCCCAGACACCAGTCTGTATTGTTTTGTTTGAATTTGGAATTCCTCACCAAAGAAGAGAAATCCGTGATCAGAGTGACCAGTACGAAAAATGCGAATTTCATATGTAAAGACCTAATATCTTAACAGATATGCAACAGTAAGAATTATAGTTTGTGTAGTGAAATAGTTCTATATTAATAATCGAGAACGAACTTCGATCGACGTGTGTAGCACTGGGATTTCAAAAAGTCGTTTAAGAATACCGAGCATTTGACTCGGTGAGATGTAGATTGTAGCTGTTACCTCGTGCATTATCCGGTTTATGTTACATGTGGAAATCACTCATCTTCCCTTTTTTACATATCTTGGCACATTTAGATAGTATCACTTAATTTTTTTATTGGATGTGCTACAAACTAGCAATTTGACCTATATGACGATCAACAACTATAAACATCCGCACGGATAATGGCTATGCCAATATGCTACCCTCCTTCACCTCATCCCCGCAATAGGCCAATGGAGTAACCATTGGCCTATTGCGGGGCCACATCACATGGTGCGGAGCGAGAGGTACCTACCCCGGTTGAGTCATCCGAATTCAGCCGCATGTCATTATGTCATAATACTTGAATCCATTACCTTGAATATAGATTACCTCATGTCTAGATCTCATTTCGTGACGCCAAAGGCATTGTACTGGAAGTATACATTACCTACATCTACTGGACTCTCAGGCTCACCCCAAGCTCTCCCCTATACAATAGCGTGCAGCACAATAGCGGCGCACGCGCATCTGTCCCGCGCGCCGATGTGATTGGTCCCTCCGCGCACCCTCGCAACTGATTTCCACGATACACCGCGATCGATACCGAATTTCAACGGAACATCTATATGCGTGTTGTAACATTCAAGTTCCAGAACTAAATTTGTAATTCTGTTTTGGAAATCACGAAACTTTCGAGCTTCTGGAATGACGATTTTGATTTTATGGAAAGTTTTAAAGGGAGTATGGGAAGAGGCTCCAACGATAAGCCTGTTATCCAGACAAGCTACCGAGGGGCGATTGGAAACGTGTTTTCGCAATGATTCTGATGGATACGGACTCCCAACAATTTTTATATATGTTTGTAAAGATATGTCTTTGAAGCCTCAGAATGCACGGCGACCCTGTCAGAGAAGGCGAGATGAGCTGGACTCCTTTCGGAAAGGTTGCCCCAATCTAGCTCTAAACAAAGAGGCGTGGAAAGAGTGCGGAGAAGTCTTTGCTCAGCAGTGGGACACGGTAGGCTATTAATAACAATAATAAGGCTAATGCGGTGTGGCTGTGTCTATTAGTGAATATATATATATACCAATGTTATGTTCGCCTAGAGGCACTGATACCTTTAGAGAAGGGCTCTCCAACATCCAGACCCTCAACTTTGACAAACCTCAAAGAGAGAATTCTTTGCCATCACGCGGAACCTTAAAAAGTTTTTACGATGTATGAACCAGGGCGGATCTATTATAAAGTATAGTTTTTTTTTCAGATCTGAACTTATGCTGTGGAAGCGAAAAGCAGCCCGATACCATCGGTTTGCTATGAGTTCTCGTCGTGCGATGAGACTAGGTTTGGGGTCGAAAGAGCAGCACAGTGTCTGTTTATATTGTCTCTCATGCAGATTGTAGATAGTACAATAGCAGAGAACTAAGTTTTATTGATTTATTCCTGTTGCTTAAAATCAGTAGCAACATCGAACATTTTACACAAGTTCAGAAAATACATATTAAAAAGCGCGGATAGTTTAGCGATAGTCGATAATCTGATATTTTTAGTATAGTGGAAAAACGAGCAAGTATTTGGAGTTTTTACAACTATCAATACCCATAAATATCCACACAATTACTACGCCAATGCGTTGCCCTCCTTTCCTCCTCCCCTCCGATATATTGTAAGAGGTAAGTTCAGAAACATAAACTCTCCTTACTAAGCACTGTGTGATTATCCCCTCGACTGTGGAAAGTCACAATTTTTGGAGTAGTCGTGCTTGACAGCGCGCAACCTGCGGCCGTCGCATCGACAGTTTCTCATCACGAGTTTGGCTATCGGGCCGCCTCGGGCCGTTCCACTCTCCAGTGCAATTAAAAAAAACACACCTAAATGTTACATTTTACAACCCTTCAATGAGCCAAGCCTATTCGTTTTAACACGTAACGTTTTGATCGCGCCCAGTAGTCATGTGTCGGAGTCCCACACTCGCCTCATTACGCTGGGGCCGTTCGCTCGCCACTCGAATGTGTCAACAGCACACATCCTTCCGACGGGATCGGGTTCCCACGTCCACGCGCTAAATAAACATTTCACTATTTAGGTACACTCTAGTTATATGCTATTTTAATTTATTTTTTACTTTTAAAAGGCTGTGGGATCTTTCTAGGGTTTCCGTACATTTAAAGAAAAAAAATCGAAACCCTTCTAGTATCACTTTGTTGTACATGAGTCTGTTTGTCTGTCGAGGCTTTTTTCTCGGAAAAACGTGGCAAGGTTAAAGGGAAATTGACGTCAAATACTATGGTCCGAGGTTAGGCGGAGAGACAGGCGGACGGACCTTTAAAAAGAAACAATGTTCGGTGTGCAAATCCGGCTCGCTTCTGGCCGTATTGTATAATAGAGTGTTTACACTCATTTTTTTAAAGTTGTAGATATTTACCTAGTGTTGTGCCAAGCTACCGAATTTACCCTTCAACTCTCCTTCATATGACACTGTCACAAAGTGGCGCATTTGTTTCGGGTGACAAACATGAATATGTGTTTGTCGTTCATGTTATTCTTGAAAACACCTATCACATTATATTTGTATACTAAAAAGATAAGATTCCATAGAGAAGTAGTGCGTTTGAAAGAGTTCCGCTTACGTAAATACGACTGCTCCGCTAAAAATAAAAATAAAACTTAACATAAAGTAAATTTTATACATTTTAAAAGACATTGCCTCCTTCCATGGCAAACGCAATTGCCGCTAAAATTTATCTTTGTCTTAAATTACTAAATAAACTGCGTTAAAACCCATAAAAGTAATTCTATTGTATCGAGACTTTGTGTTCCATTCCCAAAAATGTTCCATAGAACACAAAATTTATCAATATAAGTACATACTTGTACGTGACATTAAAAATGCTACTGCAAAATAGCATTGTAGGTGACTAGGTACTTGCATATTTTGGAAAGGATGTACGTAAGTGTTTTAATAAGCTACTTGTATTACTTGTTAAAAACACTCACTGACTGCTACGATGGCCTGACACTTGCGGTAGCAACTACACTCAGTTTAGTTTTATCGAACATGGATTTAATCTGTGGAAACGAAGAGAAAATGCAGTTTCATCGGATTACTATAGGTGCTCGCGGTGTAAAGTGATTCTATTTTTTTTTTACTTTGTCACGCAGCCTATCTGTATGTGTAAATTTTATTTGGATTAAGTAATATAAAATATATATCTGTCTTAATTTACTTGTATAAAGCGTTTTCCATTCTATATCTTTTTTTAAAGTAGAAGATGTCACTATTCACTTTTCATTACGAATTTCCATTGGGAAAATGTTTCCGATCGCAAATTAGAACTTGTCTGTTTCGTTTCGGATCTGAGTACGACCACAAAGAGTTATCGGGACTTTTAGTTTTTAACATTTGGTTCCGAATGTCACTGCACAGGATCGCTTTCGATTCAGATTGTGTAAAATATCACCGAAAGTACTACAGCAGTTTAGAAGACAGGAAGAGAACACTCATGAGAATACGTGTACTTACCTCAGGAGTAGTAGATTCGATTTGTTTGCCCTTATCAACGCATGTATAGGAATACTATAATAGACATCACGTTAATAAACAAACCAAAAGGACGTAAAAATAATTTGAATTTGGTGACTCCAAATTGTCTTAAAATCCGCAAAGAAATTAGTAGAAAATAGATAATAGCTTGAATTTTCCTCCCCAGTTAAAACGAGAGACAGTACAAGATGGTAGTGACTACAAGTCAATACAAGTCAAATAAGACAGTTGAAGGTGACTGGATTTCACCTGCCATCTGATGTGATGTGTCCATTGTTCATATTTATTACGTTCAACTAAGTTCTCGCTGAGAGAAATCAGTAGTTTAAAGGTAAAAAAAAGTTTGTAGATGTGGCACGTAACAGTAGGCATTGTAATCGATATAATACAAGTACTTTTATAATTACACTCACCAGTAAGTGACACCGGCACGAGTAGGATGCGCCTGCGCAGTGCTTCCGGCGCGTGCGCGAGTGGGGCTTCCCAGTTCCGCCAGCCGCCAGCCGGTGGCGTCGCCAGTCATAGTGAAAAACTTACAATCTCTACATATTAATCAAGCTTTAGGTGTGGCATGTCCACAAGAAAACAATTCCACTTATTAGTAACACCATCATCGATTGAATTTCGTGAGAGGTGGCCGTGTTGCATTAATATGACAGTGTAATCGTTTGTAATGACAAATGATTAAAATGTTATGATAATGATATCATGGCCATAAGAGAAGGCGGGAAAAACATCAGCAGATGTCAGTCACCTTCGGAAAAATTGATTTACAAATATACGGAAGTTACTTAATGCCTCCTTGATGATCCATCTGTTATAAACTCTACTACGACAGTTTAACCGACTTGTATACAAGTATGGCGTTTATGGTATAGTGATTAGAGTCCATATTGCAGTGGCAGTCATTATAAAAGTGACGTAGCCTCTTGCGGTTGAGATTTAAGACTATTCTTAAATCGATCAAAGATACCCTTTTTATGATGTCATGGACTTCCCAAGCTAGCTGTAAACAGAGAGGTGCGGAAAGAGAGTAGAGAGCCCCTGGCCCACCAGTGGAACACGATAGGATAATAATAATAATAACGATTACGAACATAAAGTTGATGGTGATAATATTGGAATATCATTACCATTATCCATCTGGCCGTAATTGGTCCACGGCGTCCCTACAGAGACTAGCCAACTGAGCAAAACAAAATATAATCTGTACTCTCAATGTAGAGTGGAGACTGAGGTTTAGCTAAAAGACTGCTGTCCCAGAGTAGGGGGGTGAATACCTTCATTCTCCTACTACCTATACTTTTTTTAAATAATATAAGGGGACATACGAGCATTCGGAACCTTTTGACGAATACCGACACGATTAATATTATGCAAATATCCTGCTTCCCTCTACTCTGAATTGTACGAAACACGACAGCATGACTGTCATATATTTTGGATTCACGGGGAAATGCATTCACGCACTGCTCCGGCGACTGGGATTCGATAGATGTGTGGGACTCATGGATGAACCCAATAACCGCTAAAACCCCGCGGGTGCCATCGGCCGCCTAGACGCTCCGGTTCAGTTTCCCATCTTATCCCATAGCCTCTGTTAGACAGCGGCATAAGCTGCACGTATCGCCTCCTCCTCTCTGGTGCGCCCAGCTAGGACATGACAGCCTCGCAGAAGGAGACCATCGCATCCCAGAACCTGTCACTCTCGAGCACTGAGCAGAATTGTAATTTAGCGGCAGTAGTGTGTGAGGGAGAGGTCACCCCGGTGGTGCCGGCTCAAATCAGTTGCAATGTAGCATGGCACTACCTCGCTGACTTACTATATAACATTATAGTAGTAGCTCGACTCTGCGCGCTTGTATTTCGGCCAACAATCGCGCTAATTGCCGCGCTGTGTGCACTAATTGAATACTCCTGTGATGATTCAATTACATTCAATTATTTTCTCTCTTTGCTGGGCGGAACTGTAGGCGGGGCGTCGTTGGGCGGCGCATGGGCGGGCGGCACGCTATCCCGCCCTGAAGGCTTCATCTCTGAATCCTAATGTACTCTGTTTTTTCATGCGCTACGCGGTGTAACTTTTTTTAACTAATGCGATTATCTTTGCTTCTTTTTATAAATTTAAAAATATATTGATTTTTAGAGGTTATGAAATCATTACCAATATATTTTAAATCTAAATTAATATATCATAAACTATCTGTGTGTCCCGCAGTTTTACCCGGGTGAAATGTATCCCAAGGAAACCATTCTTTTTACGAGCTTAAAAAGGTTTGTTGTTGATTTTTGACATAGGAGTTCTAAATTTCATCGGAATCCATTCAGTTTTTTCACATTTATAATATCAGTAGGATCAATAATATGGATTCCAGTTCGAAATCTATGTCTAAATTTAAATAAATTCTATTAAAGATGAATAAATGTATAACTAACACATAGGGGGCAAACGAGCAGTCGAAGTCTTTTGGTATCGCTAGGTAATGAACATCCGCATAATCAAAGTTTACGCAGCCCCTCGTTCCCTCATCCTCGTTGCAGAAAATCACACACCGCACAAATCGCGACTGATTGTCACTCCAGCCGGCTGTCGATACGACATGCAGTGTGGCGTTGGCACTAGCCTCATAACTAATCTTAAAAAAGGACTTATTAACTTTGCCACTGATTAGTGTATCCGATCTTTTATTCCACGATCCCGTGTTGGATCGCTGCCATCATACATATAAGTATATTTGTGCCAGCTACGCTGTCGTGTTTGGTGCGCCTTGTGCGTACCGACGACCCGTTCACCACATCCTGGTGAAGGAGGGCAACGCGTCCACATACGCGTATGCTATGTGGGTAATCACCAAATGGCTCCCAATGCTCGTTTGTATCTGTATTCTATAAAAAAAAGGATCATTAGTTAATTAGTTAAATAGTAGCGAAGATATGCTCACGCTGGCGTCACGGAACCTGGATCCCTGATGGAAACTGCCATTTTTCGATAGACATAAAATACCGCTCAATAAAGTGTTTGTTAAGTAATTATTGATTAATTATGGTGTCTACTTAATTAGTTATGAGTGGCAAAAAGTCAGAGGGCACAGAAGGTCTGATGATATTATCTTCTGAAGTGCATTACAATTGTTGTTTATTACAAAATAATACTGGTATGTAGGAATGAAGCATGATTAACATCTTTGTGGCATTTAATTAAGTATTGTCTGATCATTGGTGGCAAGCCGATGCCCACAAACAACCATTGTGTGCGGGAGTTTGTGTTACTACATAAACAAACAATTTCCACAGTAAATAGTAATTGTAAAAAATATAATCCGGTCCTGTTGGACCGCGCAACTTCGGTCCTGTTGGACCTACCATCACGGTATATGGGATAATGCTTTCCTCGATAAATGGACTATACGACACAAAAATAAACTCTCCAGCTTTATGCTGTTAGTGTACATAAGTAGTACGGACCATTATATGAGGGCCCTGGGAGTCTGCGTCTACTTTACAGGAAGTCCATTAGTAGCGAAATTACGTGTCAATTTCGGCACGCAACTCGAGTTCACCCGAACAAGCATGATTCTGAAGTGAAAGGGAAAGAGACGTAGGCGTCGCAACCGCGGTTGAGCGTTGCACTGTGCGCTTACATCGTTTCTCTTTTCTATCTTTTTTCTAAACTTTGTTGTCACTCAAGTTCAAGCTCATAGTTATTCCGACATGAAGCGTGTGTACAGAGGTATGTAGCGATTTGTAATCGCGTAGGTGATGTAAGATGCGGGTGCTATCTGTAAAGGTTACGGCTGTTTAAAAACGCTAGTAAACAGCGGTGTATGGGGGCCGTGCGGCCGGAACACGACGCGCGCCACGTCTACAGGTCGATGTTTATTTCAATAAGCGGACAAGATAAAATAATATTGATGTGATACATCTTTTGTCACGTTTGGGACAGAATTACGTAGCGGTTTGTAAACGCGTACGTGATGTGAGATACGGGCGCCATCTGTAAAATTTACGGCTGTTTAAAAACGCTAGTAAACGGCGGCGTATATGGGCCGAGTAATTATGAGTGTGAATTTGTACTATGATTTTTATTTGTATCGCATACCGATACCAAAAGGCGAGAAATAAAGGATAAAACTGTTAATGTCCTTTTAAAACTGGTTGTAAGAAATGACAATGCCATTAATTTCTACCACTTATTTTTTGATATACTGGTCTAGTAGTCTGTCTGGCCATAAATACTATTACAATATAAATAAAAGATGTTACATTAGAATTTAGAATCTCTCATTTCTATACGATAGTTTATTGTGTTTTCTCTCTCACTCTCATTTCAGTGGGGTGATAAAAAGAACAAAATCACTGCGATTCCATTACACAAAGCAGGTATGGAAAAAAGGCAATATTTTTTTAATTCTCCATACGTTTGGTATTAGTAAAATTTTTGTGTACCGGGATATTAATAGGTACAATGAGACTTCTTCTGTTTGTGACAGATAAAGATCTAGCCATTCGCGTAATGATGGTACGAAAAAGGTGGTCAAGGCAATACGGGAAAGTATTCGAAGAAATCCTATCCGACGATTTTATCTGAGGAAATGAAAATGGAAACAAAATCATGTCGCGTATGTTAAGAGATGACTTAGGACTTGCAGCCCATAAGAGACGCACTGGTCATTTCTTAACTGATAAATTAAAAATGAATAATTCTTATTAGTAAAACAAGCTGTATTGGTCCATGGTCAGATTAAAAGAGTCAATAAAATATACTGAAGGATACCGGGAATTCAACATTACCTAAACTATGTGTTATTTGGTACGAAAAAACAAAACCAACAGATGTGTAAAAAATACTTTAACATAATTCAATAAATCCATGCATGAAGAAAAAAAAAAGAAACGCATAGAAAGCATACCAGAATGAGTTAGCGCTAAATATTGTAGCATAATTTAATCAGGCTGTATAAGGGTTACAAGGTTGGCTTGTGCCGACCGCACGCGCCAGGGTACGCACCCCGGCAGTCAGTCCTGTCCCGACCGCCCCGTGGAGCGGACACGGCGCACCCCTGCCCTCCAACTAACACGATACCACATCCTATTTAAAAACACTTAAAAGTTTTCAACGTTAAAAAAAAAACATTCCGGCAAATATAATTTTCTTTCAGTAGTTCAGTGTATTAAGGGGTGCCGGCTGAGTCAGCACAGGAACACAGGTATGAGTCATTTTTTTTCGCCATAGTAACACCCTAAAGTACATTCGCAAATACACACGTGTAATTAGGGTTAGGCATAATATATGTTCAGGTGAAAATTATTTATGACCTATGTCTAGTAAAATATTGCAGACAGTCGTTTTATGAGCTAATTTTCAATTTTATTTCACAAGTTTTGTTTTTTTTTTTATTTGTGCTGTAGAATTCAGTATAATACGGATACCAGGATCAGGTATATTAGAAGGAGAAATGGTCATGAAATTTTTTGTGCATTTGCATACAATAAGAAAGAATGTTTTAAGGTTTTATTTCTACCAGTATGTATAATGACCAGCGTTGATGTCTATTCATGAGCTTTCGAACACAAAACTTTCGATCCGACAAGGTCACAAAGCGATTATTTTTGTTTATTTCTTTGACATTCTTTTTAGGAAACTATCAAACCGTTGTGGGTTAATTATCCTTATCATACAAGATATTAAAGGATGTCTTTATTAATTGGCAGAATTAATTTTATTGAACCTGTATAAAAATGAATCATACGCGAGGCGCTATCAAACTAATACGAAATCGCTTTT